>CAEFZX010013060.1:0-123422 GCA_903066825.1 Alfaro cultratus | reverse complement strand
ATGTATGTATGTATCAGGAAGAGGCAACTGATGTCCTCAGAAGGATAGCATGCATCATATCCTGTTCTATTAATTTGGGAGATTAATAAATAAATAAATAAAACCTTTATTGCTTTATATTTCTGAAAACATTTAAATTTGTTTTGTGTCTGTTGCTTTTCAAGTGAGTGGGAGATCGTAGCCAGAGAAGCCATGGAGGCCTCACAAGACCTCAGTGAACAGATGGTGAGTCAGAGGCTACTGTATGCATGCAGGTCTGTGGGTGAGAGAGTACACCTTGTGTCAGCCACACAGCTGTGGGGTATGGTGCATTAGATGGATAGTGTGTGTGTGTCCACTCTCGTGTCTCTGTGTGTGTGTGTGTGTGCTAACTCGCGAACAGATGTGATGCAAGTCCAGTAGACATATGGCGGCGGTCACAATTTTCTTGAGCTGGAGTGAAGCTCGCTATACACATTGACTCTAAACTTTCTGTGTATAGTGAGTCTTTTATATATGTTTGAATTTGACAAATGTTTTATCATGAGTTTAAAGAAAGAGGAATTAAAGCCTAGAACAACCTAATTTGATGAGATAGTTTGGTGGAAGAAAAAAAAGAGGAGGACATATTCAACATATCAGAACCACCTTTGATCCACCACAGTAGAACAGGAACTTTCAGCGCCTGGCATATTTCCTCATACAAATCTTTATTTCTGCTCCTCTTGATGCCGAGGTTTAGGGAGGCTCTTCACTTTGGATTTGGAACTGTGTGACGCCCTAGAAAACATTTCATTGTCATGTTCAGTTTGTCCAAGGCCTGAAAGAAAAGCGAAGCGTAAACATTTGCAGGAAATTCTCAAGAAAATTATGCAAAATTAGAAAAATAGCAGCCCACCGAATCACAAGTTTGTCAGGTTTCTTTTTGATCTGGTTGGCGTCAGTTTCTGTTGTCTGAAGAGACAGCTCTGCTCAGAGTTCAGCTGTTGGAGCTTTGAGGGAAGTAGTCAGCACAAGATTCTGATCGACCAATAAGATGCAGACTTGGAACACAAACCATACAGCATTTGTATAATAATATAAAAGTGAATTGGACACTTACATCTGCACGTAAACATCCTGCATGAGTTCAGGTGTAAAGCAACACTATTCATTTGTAACATGTGGGTCCTGAACCAACAGGGCCAAACTGAAAATCTCTGTTACAGGCAAATTTTATATACCTAATCCTGGTAGATAACAGATTCCTCGAGCTGTTTTTATATGCAAAGTTTCAAATGTGTAATGATTGTGTTTACAGGTTTATTTTCAGAGTTAACTAATTAATCAACGTTTAAAGTTGACTAATCATGACATAATTATAATCTTTTTTAAAACCTTTTTCTGAAATTCTAAATTAGCAAAATAACATTGTTCACATAAGAGAGGGTGTCCTCAATTGCCGGTGTCCCATAGGCTTTAGACCAGTCCCTGTGCCAATACAGTGGATTCATACTGCTTAATTACTTCCTCAGCATGTCATCAAGTTCCTCAGGGCCTAGTAATGACCAGTTCATTTGACTCAGGTCTTACCCTAAGCCGTGTAGGATAATGACCCTTGAGGAGAAACTTTGGACTCCTGTGAGGACTTACTGACAGGCTATCAAAATTCTTTTCTGAGCATTTCCCTTGTAACATAGCGTAGATCAAAACATTCATGCTTCTAGATTCCTGATTCAGTGAGGATATTCTGAACCAAAGTTTTTTGTCTGCTACCTTGTCCTAAATGACAGCAAAAACGCTCCTGTGGAAATAACAGATGTAAGAGAGATGTTCAGAAAACACAAGGAGACACCTAGATGCGCTTGGACTGACGCTCAGAGTTGACGCAGCGTCCCAGTTCTGCTTGTTTAAAGATCAGGCCGTATTGTTGGGAAAATGATTTTGGCGACGTGCAAAGGCCACTCAGATTTCAAAGTCGTTAGTCAGCCACCAGAACAGGTGTAATTTCATCTTCTTCTCCTCCTCCTCCATCATGCCTCGCTCTCTCTCTCTCTCTCGCTCTTTTTCTCTCTCTCTCCGACCTGCCAGCCTCAATAGTAATAATGCTGCGAAGTGGGACAGAGCACATAAAGTATGTTGTTTTTTCCCCTATTTTTCTTTCTGTGTATTTGTGTGTGTGTGTGTGTGTCATCAGACTTACTCTGGGTTGGGTTACGGGCAAACCCCAGTGGAGCATATGTCCGTCACGCATACAGTACATGCACACGACGAAAGCAAGCAAAAAAGGGAAAAAAAAGGCAGAAGAAAGTCTATCTTGACTCACTGGTATTCAGATATAAAATATTGATGTCTATATTCCCCCCATTTACTTCACCTGCTTTAAATAGGACTGTGATATCATTTATAATGTGAATTTGAGCTGCAGCTCAAAGACATTGATTAATTGTTCAGGTTGGAAATTGGATCGCAGAGCAAGGGCAGCGATTTTAATCACCCACAGCCACTGAGGCTTATAGAAATTTAATTTCTTGCCAATTTTAAGACTGTCTGCATGCTGCAGAGAAAGATTTCAGTTTTGGTCTCATTTATGTAGGAACATAGAAGGGGATCCATTTACTGGAAGTTTTAAACTGCCAAATAAAATGTTGTGATTTCAGAAATTGTAATATAATTTCTTTTTTTCTGAGTCCGAGCTTCTACAAGCTTATAATATTTTGAGTTCCAAAATATTATAAGCAGGTATTTGTGAATCAGCAATTTCACTTTTGAAAATGGGAAGAACAAAATAATATTTAACTGGCAGATGTGTGTTGATATTCATATGTCTGAAAGGAAATTGAGCTGATCCTGTCAGACTTAAAACCTGGAAATCTGAGTCAGGTAAAAAATACAATTATACAAATGACTTAATTTATTTTTGTGCTTCTCCAATAAAGTATTTATGTATTTATAGAGTTTTTGCACTGTAAAAAGCCAGCACACAATCCAGCTGCAAAGTAAATTAGTTGTATTTCTATTGTTTTTAACTCATTACTGCTTTGAGTGGGTTATGTGTGTGATATAAAAAACAGATGAACAATTCTGGTGGCCCAAAGTTTTGAGAAATATGCCTCATCTGGTTATAAACTTTCAGCTCAGTACATTTCTGGAAGCCTTGTACTAGTCTTTGTCTTGTCATTGAGGTACCTGGAATTTCTTGATTTTCAATGTAATGGTTTTACTTTCTATCCTCCTTATATTTCTGAGCACAGCAGCAGGGGATGCTCCTTTGGCAGGTTCCTTGAAGTCACGGTTTGAGCATTTTTGTTTGCTTCACACTCTTTGGAAGACATTTCACACTTACCGTGTACAGTATGTATCATTTATTCGTGACTTTCCATTTGGCTTCTGGGATGCTGCTTTAATGTAGTCAGAAACGGAATTACTTTTTTAAGCTTAATTTTTCAGAGGAAGGCGGAGTACCCGGAGAGAACCCATTCATGCACAGGGAGAACATGCAAAGGCTATGCAGAAAGACCTCAATAAAATATCTTACAACACTTATTGCTGTTGTCATTACAACAACAACAACAACAACAACAACAACAACAATAATAATAATAATAATAATAATAATAATAATAATATAATAAAAACACTACTGTCTTTTTAAATATGCTTGAAAATTCAAACTGAAAGTGGCTTGTTCTTTCCCCGCTCTGCTTCATTGAAATAGGCGTGTCTACGTTGACTAAGAAAACACTAAGGACCTCACAGACACAGTTTCGGGGAGTTGTCCGCTGACACCCGATAGTCCCGCTCCTCCTTTTCTAGCCTTTAAAGTACCCCGTCCATCGCTTCCCCCACCACGCCCTTTTCCCACCATGACCACAGCATGTCATCTGGGTTATGGTCAGGCATCCTCTCTGGCCGCCTGCCCGCCCGGGGTCTGCCTGCCGTCTGGGGTCCTCAGGGAAGAACTGCAGGAGCTCAGGGGGCATTTAGGCATTTAGCCCTTTAATGCTACTTTTAGCTTGTTTAACTGTCTCTCTCCACCTGTTGCCACATGTTTGCTCTTCTTTGGAGAAAATATGCTATTAAGGAAGGATGCTCTAAGAAATGATAGCTAAATACTTATTAATTTTATTAAATTAAATTTAAAAAATTACAAGTCAATTTTTTGATGTCAATAAAGAAAAATAAATGTTTTACACAAACCTTTTCCAGTTTTTCTGAATTTATTTTTCATTCAAAGTGGCAGAGGGGAGGACATTTGCTGACTCCTGCAAACATTTCAGGGTTGAAATCTATGGCAAGCTCTGGAAAAAGTGAGTGTGAGAGATGGAGGTGGAAGAAATGCTGAAGAAAAGATGAAATAGCCTCTCGTAGCTGCTCTTTCTTCCTCTGGTGCTCTGGGAGAGGCACTATGGCAGCTGTCTTATTCTGTGTATTAGTATGTGAGACAGACTAAGTAAGAGGAGGAAAAGGGGTCAGGTTGCACCCCTCTTTCACCTCTACAACCCCATACAGACGCACTGACACAAATGTACATGCAGCAGCAGCAGTTCAGCATGAACATGGCCAAACCCAATAGCTAAGATCATCTTAATATCTGCCCGGCAACAAGGCATGCAGACAGATCCCAGAAGTGTGGAGTGTAACAGCTACTTCATGGCATCCTGCTAGTAGGTTGGCATCCAGGCAGTGGCACCGTAGTCCACTTCAGTTTCAGTTCAGTGTCAGTGATTCCTTTAAGATTAACGTTCAGCTGACAGCTGAATGCTGCTGTGAGAGTCTACTCCTGAAACCGAGCAAGAAGTGTTCATTTTATGTGTTTGGCAAAGAGATTTAAATTTGTTAGCAGGCTTTTATTTATTTATCTATTTTGCTAACCAAAAGCCGATATGAAAATGGTCATTAAAACATTTAAATAATTATTTGTTTTGAAAATATAGCATGAACAAAGCAGGAAGTTTTTTTTTTTTTTACTTGTTTTTATTTTGTTACCATTGCAAGAGAAAAAGCAATTAAATCAATTTGTTACAGTCAAGAGCTGAGCCTGAGATTAAGGGTAGATTACTTTTACTAAGCAAAGAAATGACAAGCTGCAACAATGTTATTACACTTAGTTTGTCAAAGGTAACAATTAAATCACTTAAAACTGAAGGTGAGCTAATTTGCATCTAAACATGAAAATAAGCAGTTTTGTTTATAGCAAGACTGAATTAAACCCTGTAAGATCCAACGTGTTAAAATTTTCAAAAGCTTCAATTGTCGATGATTCCTTTTGAAAGATGGAGTCTCCAACAGTTTCTTTTCATGCTATTTGGAGGGAGGCGGTTGGTGATAGTGGTGTATTTCAATTTAAGCACCAGAATAAATTGGAGTTAATTTTATAACTTGCTTGCACGTGGGCCAGTACTGGAGTTCATTCTGCATCACATTAACAATATGTTGATTTCTGTTACATGTGTGACACTGACTAGAGATAGCGTGGAACCAGCTTTACCCTGAAGTCTTTCCTCTTTGATACTATAACTTGATCTCTTCAAATTAAATGATTACCTTTGTCCTTTTTGAAAATGGAGAAACAAAGCTCCTGATTTAGCATGAATCTGAAATTTGATGCACTGTCCTCGGGCAAGTGAACTTTTTAGGAATGCTTCCCAGCCTGGTACGACAGCCTGGCACCACACTGTATATGTATATATATGTATACTGTATGTGAAATGTCAAAAAAATCTGCCTTTGCTGAATGTCAAAAACTCATTATTTATGCAATTAATCCTACTTTAGATCAAATACCATTTTTTTTTTAGGAAAGAAATGGAGATTAGTCTAAGCTATAGCATCTGTCTTTCACCTAAACCTGTTCAGTTCACATAATTGATCAGGCGCATATGAGAGCTGAGTTTGCATTCTGGCAAGCCAGGGAAAGACAGCTAGGTGTGAGGTCAACAGGTCACAGACAGACCTGTGAGCCAGTCATGCTGTCACAGAGCAAAACCCCCAAAACAGACTGGAGAATCCATCTAGAAACCCGGAGCAGAGGCAGCGTGGGTTTCTAAAGGAACACACCAGACAGGAAACCGCATGATAAGTGTGTTTGAGCGTCTGCTGTGTGAGAGTGCGTGTGTGTGTAGGTGTTTCTTTCTCTGTTTTGCACATACACTTTCTTTGGTGTGGGATGGCTGAGGTCATCTGAGTGAAGAGAGCACATGCTGTAGCCAGTCGTGTTTAATAGAAAGTTGGTCAGGACAATGTATTTCTTGCCACGATTCCTCACTTTATTGATTACACAAAGAGTTTTTAAGAAAAACACATTATCGCCAGATGTTGCTTTTTTTTTTTTTTTTCTGTGTCGAATCAGCGATTTCACATCTTAAACTCTGTCCTAAACTAACTCTTTAGAATTTTAACTCTTTCTCTGCAAGTTAAAGAAAAAGTCACCTGTGTAAAAGCATATTAAACAACATTGTCTCAATAAAAACCTTTGGGAAAATAGCTCACAATTCCCGCTAAACGCTCATCTGCTTTTATTGTAAAAAAAAAAAAAAAGAAGAAGAAAACAAGCGCATTTCCTCATTTTGCTGGAAAGGAAATGAAATTCCAACAGTTGTGCTTTGCTTATGGAGGAACCTGCATGCCCTGCCTGCCGCGAGAACTTCCTCTCCTGCTCTACTGGGAGATTAAATTTCTCTCAGAGCCGTCCAGCACCAGAGAGGTAGCAGAGAGGGCGTCAGTGCCAGATGGGACGTGACCCGGGTCTCTGTTTTAGTTTAAATTTTTGCTGGAAGTAATGTTTATTTCCCTTGTTTCCCACATATTTTCTTCCTTTTGTGAACAGAATATCTATTGTTTCTTGTTTCGCTGCTTTTCATCGTCGTCATTGTGGTCACGTCGGTAATTCTTTTTTTTCTCAGGTCATTTTAAAAACTTCTGAATTAATATGAATCTTTCCTCTTCGATCCTGTTCCTTTAAACAAAACAGGGTAACCAATATGAAATTACATTAAATTATTTCGGTGAAGATTTTATTGTCATTGCTAGATGATATTGATGGAGCTGAATACAAGTTGTGAATGCATGCAATCAAAGCTGTCTTTCCTTTTGGTCTGATACGCGATAAGGAAAAGGATTCAATAGGCTGTAAAGTTGACAATGAAAAGGTTGTTAATGCTTTTAAGCCATAATGCAGTTTTAGTTTTGCTTTTTGGCTTTATAAATGGAATAAGTATCATGTTCAGGTCAGTACACAAGGTACTTCCCTTTTATCAGAGTTCAATCTTTAACAAAAGCACAAGGAACTCTCTGGCTTGAGGGCAAGTGGCAGCTTGAAATTGTAGATACATTTTATCAAGATCGTTTTCTGATTTGAACTTCTTAACTTGATTGTTAAAGTTAATATCCAAAGATGATTTGGATATTAACACACATCTGAATAAAGCAGAATTGAAAACGTAATATAATTAACCCTTTCCTGACATCATATTCTATACAACTGAAATTATTACAATGTGGTTCCCAGCTCTTCAAAACAAAAGTACTTTCTGTTCCATTTCCTGAGAAGTACAACAATAAAATGTGTTAATCTACATTTTTCTACATTGCGCTGAACGTAAATATAACTTGAGACCTGACCTAAACTTGGAAAAAATGAAATGTAAGTTTTTTCTTTAAATATGATCCTGCTAGGCCCAAATGTATTCATGCAATGGCCAGATTTAGATTGAGGATTTAACATTTCTTAAATCTGGTAAAACAATGTAAATGGAGTATCAATTTTGAAATGAAAATGTTTTTATTTTCATTTCAATTGAATTCAATTCATTTTTTTTTTATTGTTGCAGCAATTTGTCAAAGCCTTTGTATAATTGATGACCATCTTTCTGAATGTTTCCAAAGACATTTTGACAATTTATCTTTGTTGATGAGCACCTATTTGAAGTTGGAGGGCCTCCTTGCCATCACCCAAATCATTAGTTTCCTCCACAGATTCTCTATTAGATTCAAGTCGGGACTTTGACTAGGCCACTCTAAAAGATTAACATTACCTCCAATCAGAAGAAACACGTTGGAAAAATGAAAAGTATTTTAAACTTAAACATGCTGTCATGATGACACAGCAAATCTTATTTCTTTTATCCTACAGCGCTTTTTATTTTTATTTTATTTATTTTTTTTATAACTGTATCCATCTTGCCATGTTTGGACAAGAACCATCCAGAAGTTTTTTCGCTATGATGTGTCCCTGCTTCCTTTTGTCTGTCTGTCTGTCCCACCCTTTCTTTACCCACCAGTCTCCCTGCCACTTTGTCTCTCTCTGGGTCTCTCTGGCTGGAGTGATGATTCAGGCCCCATTGTGAGTTCAGCAATCCGATACAGCACCAGCCCAAGAGCGAGGGCGGGGAGGTGGCGTTAGGGGAGCAGGGGAGGGAATGAGAAACAAGAGGGATTATGGGTGTTCCGATGGCCATATCCATGATGTCTGGAGCCCCGGGTACTTTGGCACTCTACCTGCCCTCTGGTTTACCTGTTGCTCTCATTCTGTGTTTTAGCTTTACATCTCTCTCTCTCGGTCCAAACACTCGTGAGCTCTTCACTGTCCCATTTTGGAGCCCTCTTTTCCCCTCAGTCCACCTTTCCTGTGCACAAACATATCAGATTGTGGGTGATTTCATTAGGAAGATGATACGAAGTCTTTCAAAGTGCGGTATGCCAGAACAGCTTGCGACTTCTGAGACATTTAACTCCGCTTCCCTCTCTGTGGCACAGAGGGCAGCAGTAACTTCTAATAAAGGGCTGCATATTAAATCTAAGAGCAGATGGTGGGTGTGTGCGTGTGTGTGTGCGTGTATGAGCGGGTGGGCATGCGTGCGTGTGTGTGAGGCCATACCATTCTTTCTGCTGAATGTTTCCCCTTGGATCTTTTCTGAAGGATATCTACCTTATGTCGTACCTCTCACGCATACCCACTGTGATGTCACAAGCAGCATTATTTAACAGGCATCTGGGAGCCCATTCATCATTTAATTAGAAGCGTCTGAAAGGAATCTGAGGCCTAATGAGATTAGTTTTAATAATTGATGCTGCTGCTGCTGCTGCAGACGGGCCTTTACACACACAGGCCCACGCACACACACTTCGATCTATGGTTATTACAGTGACTCAGAGCCTCTGTCTTAACCCCGTGAATTTGCACATTTTTGCTTCCTTACCTGTTCATGATACACATGTTGTGATACACATTATAATCATTTATGTCATACTGGTAAAATTAGATGGAGTGAAAAGAGCTGGCAGGGATTTTTTTTAACATCAATGGTGTTTTGTCGGTTTCTTTAAGGCCGACTTTTGTATTATTATTATTATTATTTATTGTTCAGTTGCTTAGTCCATAACTGTGTATACAGCACACCCCACACATTGTTTTGTTTTAATTGGTTCTGATAAGAAAGTCCTGACTTAAGGCAGACAAGCATTCAGAGCAGTTTTAGTTTTCACTCTTTGTTGCTGCTTTTCCTGTTTGTGTTGCTGATAAGAAATGCACACAGTGTTATGGATGTGCATACATGTTTAGTTTCCCTCCCAGTTAGATACATTTTGTTGTAATTAATTTCTCTCCATTTAAGATTGACAAAGTTGTCTTAGCAGATTGCTGTTTTTTGGTTTTTAAGTACAGCGTTGGATATCTGTCAGATTCAGTGAAATGACGGACCTTGTTCTTCTCAGAAAAGAGTTTAGAAAATAGCTCTGTAGTAGATTTTATGTGTTTTATTCTGCATAGTATGGTTCATTTAGTGAAATATGATTCTTTGTTGGAGGAAATAGGAAAACAAAAGGTAGGTATACATATATTTGCTCCGTTGAACCATGAGCGTTTATCCCTGGACACCATTATTCTGAACCCTTAAACTCATCAGGTCAGGAATATTCTAACCTGTTGAGGGTTCAGAGTAAATAGTTGAACAACAAGTTAAAGATCAATTCAAGCACCTTTTTGAGGAGAAACTACTAGTCCAACAATGAAAGAGAAAATCGGTTAACTTCAGATTTGTTCACCCCGATTTCAATCTAACATTTGAAGAAACTTCTAAGTTAGGAACAAATGTAACCATGAATGGTTGTTTTAAAAATTGGACCAATCCCAGCAGTTCCTCACCATATTCACTCTATTGCATAAAGTTTTTCCTAACTATGTGCAAAAAGAATCAGCTTTAGCACATTATTAACTAATTTCAAACACTTAGTTGAAATTACAGCTCTCCACAACTCATCCGTAAACTGCGTTATTGATCCACATTCCTGATAAGATGCTTGTGGTTGATTATAAAATACATTGACATAAATGGCTTAAACACCGTAAACTTTATGGCGTAAAGCATTATTTTAAGTTTATTTCCTCCAGTGTTAACTGGAGCAATTAAGCATATTGCTTGAAATCAGAAATGGGTGGCAGCATGGCACCACTAAAACCCCATCCTGAGGTTTAGGGTAATACCAAATTATTACTTCTCCACCAGAACCATTTACTGGGGTAAATATTTACCCAGGTGAAGGCTTCTCGTCCTGGAAGATGCACTGGAAACAGGGCACCCCGGAAAACTATGCCAGTTCCTGGGAAAGGCTCTTGTAGTGGAAACATGCCTCATGTCTATGTCAGTGTCCGACATAAATATTGTACTTACATGCATTTTATATTGAGCTGATTAAAGTAATGGCCAATATGAGTGCATATGTGTCTGCATGGTCAGCCTGGGGCCGGGTTAGGTTTCTCCCAGTTGTTTTTTTAATTACCCTCATCAGATTAACTGCGCTGGGCCAGTCGAGGCCAAACGCACAATTAACAGTGCAGAACCAATGCTCCTCCCCAACACACACACACACACTCTCACACACTCAAATCCATCAGTGACTTTTCATTTGTCTCCATCAAGTAAAGCTGCATTAAATCGTCTCTGTGATCCCCTCACTCCCTGAGACAATGAGGAGCCAGATTGAGCAGCAGGTATGAGGACCACCAGTGAGCAGCATGGGGAGTAGCCCATTGTCCTCTAATCTACTTCTCCCTAGAATGTAAATTTACTAGCATTTTGCTTTCAAATAAATCAGTATTAGAGGATATTTTACAAATTTGCAGCCATATAAGTCCTGTAGTTTTTTTTGTTTTGTTTTGTATGAACAAATTGAAGAAACATTCAGGATTTAATTTGCAATATAGGGGGTAAGCTTATGCTATTCACCATTAGAGAAACCTTTTATCGTGCAGAAAAAGCATGCTAACCTTGATTAAAACCCTTATTTCAATCATTTATGCATCACGTATAGATTGACATATAAAGGAAATTACAAAAACAAAAAATAATAGTCCATGACCAAGTGCTTTATCTTCTTGTCTCAATATCTGGAACAACATTCTCCCACCTAAAGTAGATATTTGTACCTAAGGGGGAAAATTATAATTTTTATTTATTTATTTATTTAGCCTCAATTTTGGAACTTTTCAGTTTTCTGCATCAGAACTATAACTATATAACTATGTCACTGCCACCATTACAAACTCACTGGTCTTATTGTGGTCAAACTTTGAAGAAAGTTTTAAATCTGTATGAACTGTTGAAACATTGATATGTAATTTTTCAAAGCCTTATCTATTATTTAAAGCTCCATCGTGTAATATCTGGTTGATTTCAAAACTAATGTTTTCAAACAAATTGTATAAAGTGACTATAGTTTTGGATATCTAATTTTCAAGTTTGACTAAAATAGTGTCAAAGCTGGTAGTTTCAATAATTTAATTAATTATAGCCTAAATATGAATAAATTTGACATTCAGCCGTCACACAAAGTAGAACACTAAAACCCAATGTATTTTTTTTAACTTGGTGATAGCTAAAACATGCTTCAAAGTTTTATTTAAGAGACATAAAGTGAACATGGCTTATATCCTGTTTCTCTCAACATTTTGTGGAAAAATTGTGTAAATGCAAAGAGAGGTGCCACTTGCCAGAAAGGAAAAGAAACGGAGCAACTTATACCTATTTCACCTGAATCCCTCCTCCTCTTTCCCCCCCTCTCCACAGACCCACCTTGTTCTTCCCTTTCACTCCCTGACTTCTTTTTTTTTTCTTTTATAGCTTCCTACTACACCTGAAAAGAGAGCATTTTTGGAGGTATAAAGAGACGGATAGATTTACACCTCCCAGGGTGGGGGAACTGGAGGCAGGGTGTAGGAGGAATGGAGGTGGGGGGAGGGGTTCAAGGGAGGAGGCTCGGCACAATGTATTTTACATGAAAGGAAGGGGATAAAGTTACCACGCTGATAACCACTCATACAAATGGGGACAGCAGAAAGCTTTGAGCAGGGGACAGGCAGATGAGTGAGTGTGTATGTGCGTGTGCATGTGTGTGTGGACTTGTATTTGATACATTGCCAGGACTATTTTCCTAACACATACTACTTTGTGGGGACCGACTTCTCCTTATGGGTTCCCAAAGCCTGGGCCCCATATAAGAAGAGCTGTTTTTTTGAGTTATGAGTTAGGTTTAGGACTAAGGCGTGTTTGATTTTAGGTTATGTTTTGGGTTAGGCAGGTACCCTTAATGATTAGGTTTTAAGGTAAGGATAAACTATGCAAATGAATGAAAAATAAATAGAAGTCAGTGAGAAGTCCTTGTGAAGATCAAAAGATACACTGTATATGTGTGGGATACACACATACACACAATAAATAACTCACACATCCAATTGCAAAAATGATCAACTTTCCAAATAAAACCTGGCAAGTTAATTTCGGTGTGACTGGATTTCATCATCTTCAAATATTTCCATCCCAGCATCCTTTTCTTTTTGTCATTAAAATTAACGTTATAGTCTTCCAGTTATCCCGATGTCTTAACATCAACAGATATCCTGTCCTGATATCTGTAGCTGTCGTAATAAGCTGCTCCAATACAGTGTTATCTAACTAAAGAAAATTATTATGTTGTTTTGACAATACTTTCACCAAAATGCTAATACATTTATTTTATGATTTGTTTGTTGTGTCTGTGGTTATTACTAAACTCATGTCATTTTCATCCTGAAAGGCTAGCATGCTTTCTCTTTTTTATATATATATAACTTATTAATGATTCAGCTCATGACATATTTTATTGTGATTCCAGTTAGTCTTGTTTGGACAAAAAAACTCAGATAGATCGTTCCTATGCTTCATAAACGTTTGTTTGACGTCATAAAATTTACTGACAAGTGTTTCAGCTGCTCTCTGTATAATTTCCCTTACTAGACTGAGAGCCATCCCATAATTTCTAAGCATAGTGGAATAAGTACAGCCTGGAATGAAGTTTTACAAGATGTAAATGTGAATATATGTTGTGATTTAACAAAATTTCCAGATGGCTCGCTAGAGGTGCAATAGACATGTTCACAGACAGTACACTGATAGGCATGGGGAGTTGAGTTCAGTTGATTGGTAAAATGATTGGTATTCCAATCATTTGAAAATATCCTACATGGGACCCTGATGCAACTGCATTAAGGCATTCCTAGCAGTAGGATTTTGTATCTTTGTATCACGCTTGACAAGTCAAAGTGTGCAAACCAAATCAAATATTAAATTATGAGAAAAAGAAGCCCAATACGATCAATGTATTTGGAGTAAGCAGAGTCACGCCCTGTTGTTATCTACAAAGCATCCAAACGATTTTTGAAACAGAAAGAAACCAGAATTGTTTTAAAGCAAAATCCAAGGCTTTACAGCTTTTCTGTTTATTTAGTATTTGTATGAGACTATTGTATCTGAGCAAATTGGAAAATATATTTAGGTAGAACCGCTGTTGTTCCACTCGAAAGACAAAGTCAAAGCCAGGACTCCTCACTCTTGTCAAACATTTTTACAGCACTTCTAAAATCAACAGAAAGCAAAGCTGAATTATGGTATTTAGCTTCAGCAGGACACTACGCTTTACAAATCTTCAGCTCAATGCTCAGATTATCTCATCCACTCCTCTCTGGAGTTTTGTTTAGTTCTTTTCTTTCTTTTCTTCTCTGTTTTAATTAGGCCTGTATATTTCATCAGGCATGTTTGGAGACACCTCCTCTCCTCCCTTCTCCACTTGCTGTGAAAATATTTCACCGGGGATGTTTTTGGACGCCCCCCCTCCTCCTCCAAATGAGGTCTCGCCTGGCTAATAATAAAGTGCTTGAGTTGTCAAGCACTTCGGCAGCACCCTAATCTGTTCTGACAGCTAGTCCTCTACATACGTTCTCAAACGTCCAGTGCTCACACACACACACGCTTGCATATCCACCAATAACACACACTCTGCAGACTTTTGCTAAAATGTGTACACTCCTTCCACAAGCAGTCTATCAATCACAAGGCTTTTTTGAAGGTTGGGGACAGAGGCACCGAATAGGGGGGGAAAGTTATGACAATTCCAAGGGCCCCTGACCGGCAGGGGGCTCTCCACAATTAATTTATTTATTTATTGTTCATAGAAATAAAAAATAAAAAAATTGGGGCCCTGTCAATTACAAAATTAATCATATTGTATTTTTGAAGATTGTTTTTAGCAGTAAAAATGTAATGTTACCCCTCCCAGACCAAAAAACACACATCCATATTTGCCCGGATCTGCTTGAATTGGTGCGTTCCTGTTTGGCGCACTTCACTGTGACAATGTTCAGCAGCAGTCAGTACAAGACAAGAACGACTGTGGCAGTTTCTGTGCTGCTAAGAAAAATTATAAAATCAGGTTTTCAGAAAAAAAAAAAAAATAGAGAGAGGGAGAGAGAGAAAAAGGTAAGAGTGTCAATTTGTAACCCAGTTTATCTTCGAGAGGTGGGTAGACTGTGTGAGATTATCAACCATTTAGCATAATTAGCTTAGCTACAGACTACTGTTTGCCTCCATTTCACTAGCGTTTAATGAATTAAGGAAAGAAATTACCAACATATTGATATGTTTAACTTGTCCCAGTAACTTTAACCACTTAACAACAGATGAGTCAGTCAGCAGCAGCTCTAACCCACGTCCTTCCTGACCTGCCCTCTCCTAAGAGAGATTAAAGCTGCAGTATGTGACTTTTATATAATTCTTTTCCCCATATATTTGTTAAAACTGTCATGTTGTGACAGTATGGTATGAGAGATAATCTGTGAAAAATCTATCTCCTCTGCTTTCTCCCAGTGCTATCTAGAAACAACCAGTCAGTGGCAGGAGAGTGCTGTCAATCACAATCTCATGTGGTGCTGCTCATCCTTTCTCCCCCCTCGCTCTGTGGCATGCTGCAGGTAGTGCAGCCTGTTGTGAATGCTCAATCTACGGCAGATAAACGGTTTCCTGTAATGATATGTTGTTTCTCCACCATTAGCAGTGCACTTTTATGGGTCAAATAGACTCAAAAAATTGTAACAGCAGCTGCGCAGGGGGGCGAGGGGTGGGGTGGGGTGGGGGGATCAAATTTTTTGTCAGGGGGCCCAAGATTCCTGGCAGCGCCCCTGGTTGGGAATAAATGCTGTGGTGCTGGGATGCATATTGGTGATCAATCTATAGATGGCTGGTTCCCAGTTAAAGACAGTGGCTCCGTTCCAAGTTGGTCGTCAACCCTGTGTACATTTCGTTCCCTTACCTTGTTCAAATATGGTAACACTAATGCTAGTCTGCTTGTTCTTAAAGTGTCAGTTGGCACAAAATATAATTTAGTATCCGTTCACAAAGTTAGTGACACTTTTTTTTTGCCATGTGCCATGCTGGCCCAATTTGTTTCTTCTCAGCAATGTTTTCTTAACTCTTTGCAAAAACAATCACAACTGAATTTTAAGACACGACAAAGGCAATTCCACTGTAACTTTGAAAGCTCATTATTTTGATTCCACCAGCTCACACCTCATTTATCATATTTTTTCATTTATTAGTATTGTTTTTTTTATTTCTTCCAAAGCATAAGGGTCATATAACAACTGCAAATAAATCACAGAGCATGAAAGCTACCACTGATGGATCACCTTACAATTGACATAAAATGCCACAATAAAATAAGACAGTGCATTTCTATAGTCAGTTTATGGTCTCTTCTAATTGGTCATATTTATTGTATATAAAATATATATTGTTTACTGTGACTTCTTGGATGTTCCTAAATAATGTTGTTTGTTGTAGAACATTGCTTTGTATTTATTTATACATTTATTTATTTTACTTTTCGAAAATTAAAGCATTAAAATATTTCAATGAGAACAACTGTTTTAGGAACAGTGCCATTATGAAACATGATTTATGTGAGCAAAGACAACAGTAGACAATGAAACAGATGCTATGAAATGGCATAATTGACATTCCATTTTGTGAAATGATATCATTTCCACAATAATATTCAAAAAATTAGAATATGCTTACAATGTGACTTGTTTGTCATACTAAAAGTAGCTGAATATTGAATATTACTGTAAACATATTGCATTTTTAGATAAAATACAAATAACAAAATCTTGTTCATAGCTGCACTGAATATTAAACTGGTTCTGGTTAAAAGGGAAGAGACAATACTGACCCATGTTTGTGTGAGTATGGGAGCTGGAATTACACTCACAATATTCCAGTTCAACTATAATTTCCACTGATTGTCAGCCACAGTTTAAATACATCAAATTTTGAATAGAGACATTTAAATGTATTCCAGATTCAAAAAGAGCTGTGAATTTGCCCTTTGGCCTAGTGCTACTGGGGAAGTGTGAAAGGTCTCACCTGTGTATAACAGGCTAATATTAATAACTTCCTTCCTTCACTAGACTGTACATGTTAGAGCTGCTGGATTCACAAGACTGTTGACTTTAACAAGAAATATCATGATTTATTATGGCAAGATCTTATGTCTTGAGAGCTCAGTTCACTCTCACTGCACACCCATGATAAGCTACAACATTATCACAACCAATGAAAGATCTTCCTCGTACTGAAAATACAACATCTTGGTGTTATCAATGACATCCAAAGTGAATAATGAAAAAAAGTCTTTATAAATGAAAAATAGCATTTTAGGACAGAAGTTGACTTTTAGCTTATATATAAAAACCCAGTGCAGATGCATTTTAATGTGTTTGCTTTAAATTAGATTTTTTTTTTTTCAAACTTATATGTACTTTTACTATTTGCTGATTTTCTTTTATTTGTGTTTTGTCAAGTTATGCAGTTATTTGGAACAAACTTTAAAATTGAATCACATCTCTTGAAATAGAGTAGAAATTATCCAAACACACCCCTATTTTTGTGAAAGGAGTCACCTAATGATTTACCTTATTATTAAGAAGAAGATATTTATTTATCTATTTTTTGTCCAGAATTTATTGATTAAGATAATAACTGAGAAAAGGAGAATAAACACCCATCTGTGTGTTCCTGTGTAAAAGTACACTTTTACACAGGAATGTGTGTAAAAGTGTACTTCTTGTCTTTGGCTCAGCACCAGCCTTTAAAACTGTCCTGATGGACAAAGTGAAAGAGTGCCATCTTCAGACCAATGCAGCTTGGAGGTTTGATGGGTGCGAGTGTTTGCTCCCATCCATTCTCCCTGCTGATCTCTTTTTAACACTGGCCGCACACATGTTGGTTCCAGTTAACACAGGTTGAAAGTGCGTTCAGGTGTACATGTGAGACCCTGCGTGGTGTGGGTGTCTAAGTATGTGTGTAGGGGACGGAGGGGAGGAGGGATGGGTCAATTGAGAGGTGCGAAGTTTATGATCTTGCTTGTACTTTCTGCTGCACTTACCGAGATCCTCAAACATTGTTTCCATTTATTAAATGCTTCACTGTGTTGTTTTTTTTTTTGTACACAACTAGATTTTTATATCAGAGCTTCAGTCGAGATCAGACTGGAAAAACAAAACAATTAACATTTCAAATGGTTTTTAGGTTCTAAATGCAAGCCTGGGTGAGTCTGTAATGAGTGACAGCAGAGAAAAAAGAGGAGGAGGAGGAGAAGCAAAAAACGAGGGGGTGGAGGCAGAGGAGGAGGGGAACAAGACGAGCAAAATGTTCCCCATTACTGGAGTCGGGGAAGACAGCAGCTGTGCATGGATTGACCTCAGCAGCAGCAGCGGCAGCAGAGAGGACGTAGTTAATACGCAGTGTTCCCTTTCTCTGGTCCCACAGAGTGACAAAGAAAAGTCCAAAAGAAAAAAAGGGGAAACATTTTAGAGGTATGCGACTCCTGGAGTACAGAGTGTGAAGCAGGTAGACGGAGAAGAGAGGCATTTAGGGAGCGTGTGTGTCTCCACTTGTGGGTGAGAGGGCAGTCTGCGTCTTGAGGGGGAGCTGCCCGATCGTAGCGCTCCGTAATGCATTGTGGAAGAGTGGGACTGCTAACTGACCAGATTACACTCTGAGGTAAGAATGGATCTCCAAGCCCGAAAGAAAAATGTATTTGAAATTCAAAGAAAACAAAGGCTGCTGTGATACGTTCCCTTTTTTAAGGATTACCTAATGAATCGGTAAAATGTTTGATTGGTCTAAAGGTCTAAATTTACTGAAACATAAGCTGTTTCTGGAGAAAAAAGTGAGAATCTCAAGGTTTCAGAAAAGTTAGTGGAACTTAGCAACATCTGTGTTTTTTATGTATTTCAGTTGACTTACATTGAAATTAACGTAATGGAAGCGTATGCATGTCGCTTTCATTCATATTTTTTCGGTTCTTAAATTTTCAAACTTTATTTTAAAATTTAGTATGAGAGACACATACAAAAACTCTATTTTAAACATATAATTCCAGATTAATATTATCTGTTAATCTAATTTAATTTGTCTTCCCTGGAGAGCCGTGGGGAATCAGACAAAAACTAATTTGTGCATTTTTAATGCCGAATTTCAGCTTCTTGATGGAGTTAAGAAAAATATGACTCCATCAATCATTTTAGATCTTCTGATCATTTCAGAAGATCTAAAATGATCTTCTGATTATATATAATTCATTAATTTCTAGACCGCTAGCCTAGTTCAATTGTAATAATAAAGCCTCTTAGTATTTGCTCAAATGGATCTTTATTGTGCTAATTACCTGTGCTAGATGAATTTATCCCTTAGGGAGTCCTTTCGCCGACCAGGTAGTGTTCCAGACCAGTCACCCGGTCAACCAGGTCAAAGGTCATCTTTTTTGGTGGCTCAGGTGACACAAATGGTTTATTCAGACATTGTGGCCACCTAAGAGTGAACTCAGGGGAGCTTTGTGTCTGATGTTAGAAGTGAAATTAGCTGCGCACTAGTTCTCGCAGAGCTAATGATGCTGGATTTATTACCACTTCTAATGTTAAATATAGTTTTATTACTCTTTACTTTGTCAACGGGATGGTCTGTTGAAATACCTTCTGTGACCGTTAATGCACAGCAGAATCGTCTTAATAAAGCTGAATGTAACTTTTTACATCTATCATATTTGACTAACCCATAAAACAAATGCGATTTTCTTTTATTTTTATATGAAACAAGCATGTCTAAGAGTCAAAGATAAAAGACTCGTCACACTGAGCGAGGCGAGAAACTCGGACACTGAGGGAACGCGTGCGTCCTAAAAGCTTTCCGGGATCAAAGCCTGCGTGTGCTTGTGTTTTCGTAGATCATGTTGAGACAGAAACCAAGCCAAGCTTATGCATTGCTGCATGTGTGCGTGTGTGTGTGTGTGTGTGTGTGTGTGTGTCGGGGGTCCTGCATGTGCGCTACATGTGGATTGCAGTTTCTCACGGCCATCCCAGTTGATGCCGTGACTGACAGCCTTGTTAAATTTCAGTAAAGCATGAAACGTGACATGAAAGTGTTGTGTGTGGGTGTGTGTGCCGGCGTGAGTGTGTGTGTGTGTGTGTGTGTGTGTGTGTGTGTGTGTGTGTAAAGCAATCCATATGAGAAGTCGGGCCGACCTTTGACCTCTGTCTTAAACAGCTAAGTGCTGCTTCTTATTTGCTCTCAGCAGGATCCTCTAATCAGAACCATAGCAGCACAACGGCGTCCTCTCCACACACACATCAACGCGCACACATGTCCTAGTTTCCAGTTAACCGGAGTTTAGCGTTTGCCTTGCACTTTTTCTGTGCACTTACCTATGATTGCGATAATTTGGAAACTACCTGGATGTATGCTGCCTAGTTGAATTTTCCTGCGACTGCATTTTACCCTGTGTGGGACTGTGTGTTTGGCAGCCTGCGCGTGCCCCTACACCTTGACAGTGTGTTGACACAGTGATTATAGGGCAGCTGGTACACATTGGCCCTCGCTCCACCCTGCATTTACTCGTCTAATTAGTTCCTGCTCCAAATAAGAGAGAAGAATTTTAATAGAGAACCACTGGTCTGCTGTCTGTCTCGACACAGCCCCACACAAAGGCCTGCATAAACCGAGCCTGTGTGTAGGGAGTGTATGCTGCAGTGGAGACCGAAGTATGGTTTTCCAAAATCTTTTTTTTTTTTTTCCCAAGAACCCATACACACTGATTGACTTGACCACATGTCACAAGTATACCCCCCAAAGTCAAGGCTGAGTTCAGTTTCTACATGGACATGTTTAACGGTGAGGCGCGACCTCTCCGCTGTGACCTAACATGACCCCTCTGGGACCTTTAAACTCTTACAGGGGGTTGAGAGCAGCGACCGAGCGCAGAATGGAGATAGGGTCACAGGTGAACAAGGGAAAGTTAATATCTGTCACTTAGACTGTGGTTAGCACTTCAAACTTGGTGGCACCTACTGCTACGGACAGCAGGTTGTGATTTATTTGAAAATATGGGATTGTATGAAATGATCAGGATGTGATTGGATTGATAAAAATATCGCAGTGTTTGACTATCTACACAGAAATTTCAAACACTAATTGTGAAATATTGTCTAAATGTTTTAATTTTCAAATTACAAATTCTTACTGGGAAAATAATGTAACATTTATTAAGTTATTTTTAACACAAGGTTGCAACCAGATTTGCACAACTATGGAAAAGACAGAACCATTTTTTTCTGATTGTCTAATCTTAAATAAGAGTAAACTTTTCTCATTTGTAGTCAGATAAAGAAACGTAAATTATTTTTATATGCTAGCTGCAAGAACAATGTCAGACAGGGTTTTTATGTTACATTTTTATTACTCTCTTTAACATCAGAGCTTAATTTACAACATTTCAGTTAAATGAAGGCAAGCATGTGGAATTAGGGCAGAAACGATGTGTGTGAGCAAGACAACCCACGATCTTGATTTTGTTTCATTAACTTTGTCAGGAGGATTGGACCAGAATGATTGCAATAAAAGTCATTCAAAGATATGAAATATGTTTGACCTAAGTCATGCACTCTCTATCAAATCCTAAGAAAATATGTAAACGCCTAAATTTCGAGAAAGCTAAAGAAAAATAAAATCTCCTCCTTATTCTGTCTCCTGGCAAATAAAAATAATTTTGGTGTTCCTGACTGATCTCAAACAGAGCAGGTTTATTTTGAATGACTATCAGACAGTGAAAACTGTTGGCTGTGATCTCTTTTAATATTACGTATATAAATGTCTCAGTTTCAGCTGCATTTTCATTATTTGGTTTTGAGTTGAAGACAACAATTTCAGCTTAAAAACCAGCTTTTATTATAGTTTTCAAGTGAACCTTTTCTGTTTCTGCTTCTGAAAAAGTAACATCAGCATAGTTACCTGATATTAGCTAATGGGTAAGTCTCCTTCAGTCCTTTCTCTTCAAGCTCAATTTCTTGTAAGCAAGGGAAATGTGTACCAACAACAGGTAGGGGAGGAGCAGCACTGCACGACTCTAAAGTACAAAAAGCCATTTAGAACAATATTATTCACTTATGCAGTGTCTCTAGCATGTCATGAGTCCGTAACAAGTTTCGGGTTTTTTTTTTACTGTAAATTATTTTTGCACTTTGGTAATGTTACAAACCCAAACTAATTTAAAAATAATAAAATATGCTTTACAGTTTTTGATAATTTGCATAACAGAGTTTCATCTCCTGGAGGTGTTGAGGAAATACTTTCTTTTTTCTTTTTTTTTTTTTTTTGAATCACATCGTTTTATAATCCTGGTACAATGTGTTTGACTCATTAACACCATTTTATGGGGCTTGTTTATGGGACATTTAACACTGGTTCTTATGAGCCACTTGTGTGTAATGCATCACATTTGTGTGTTTGAGGTTGTGTGTTTGCAAAGTAATTTACTGTCTTCTGGTTTCTCCGCAGGTGAAGAAATCACACAGTGAATCTCATGTTCCAGACCCTTCAGACGCCAGGTATGCTCATTTATATGTGTGTGCTGCTTACACCGAGTGTGCGTGCGTGTGTGTGTGTGTGTGTGTGTCCTGTTTCTCTGATCATGGTGCAGAGAGGTGAGGTTTCACTGCAGTCACAAGCAGTGGTGAGGTCATCGGCACTTCCCACAGGCTTCAGTTTCTGAAAACCACACACACACTCACATGCAAAAGAAAGATATACTGATTACCCTGAGCTGAAACGTAAATGACACATGCCATACATGCATTGAGAGCGTGGATCCTTTTTCTGGTGTATCCTGCCAAAATGTTCAAGATCATGTAGTTTAAAGTTAAAATATAGAGGACCTTGCAAGGGCACACATACATCTTGGCCTTTATTTTTACTTCTTGTATCTTTATAACCACAAAATGTATTATGCTTTAATGTGGTAGACAAACAAAAAGTAGTATGTAATCATGAAGTACAGAAAAATGGATGTATGGCTCAAATTTTTTTAGTGATAAAATCTGAAAAAGTTTACATAGTCCAGATCAAACAAATGCAAGTAAAATTTTAATTTGTAAAAGCTTTTATAACGCTTTTGTGGTGAGTATACTTTTGCAGTCCCCACACTCAGATATACCAAAGTAAAATCCAGTTTATGTGGTAGACAAGTATTTAAGTTGCTCTGGCTAGATGAGACTGGAAATGTACTAATTGGCCTGAGGGCAGAATATTCACATTACGCATCATCAGCACAGTAAAACCTGGTGGTGGCAGCATCATACTCTGAGGATGCTGCTCTTCAGGAAGACAGGGAAGCTGGTGAGAGCTGATGAAAAGATGGATGGAAAAATATATAGGCCAAGTGTCGGGTTCTCCTTCCAGCAGTACACTGACGCTATAGATACAGCCAGAGCTACCGTGGTTTGGATCTGGGCATATTCGTCATGCAATAATGGCCCTGTCATAGTCTAGATCTAAATCTAAACAAGAATCAATTGCAAAAGTGCTTCTTCAGATCCAATCTCCGTCTGTTTGGACTGAACTATTTTTAAAGAAGAGTGGGCATAAATTTTAGTTTCTAGATGTCCAGAAAAAGCTAGAAACATTCCCCAACTGCAAGCAATGACTCAAATCTTAGTTTTCACATATTTATCTTTCCTTTTTCTTTAACATCACAGTTGGTCAGTAATATAAAATCACAATGGAATAAATGGAAATTTGTCATCTTAACATAACCAAAAGTTAGAGGTCTACAGATATTTTTACAGGGCACTGAAGTCTCTAACTCTACAGCTGATTGGAAACGGGACATTTTATTGACCTGAGGCTTTTTTCCTTCTAAAATAAAACATTCGACCAAAAAACTGGAATGACTATAATCCTTAGCTGCATCTCTGAATCTGCTGTATGTCTTTGACTCCAGCGAGCCATATATTTTACTAGAATTTTGCTCATTTTAGTCAAAGGCCAGACGTAATGTAAGAAACAGAAAAGAGTTTATGAAACACCAAATCCTGCCACTGCCTCTCGAGACGAGCAAAAACAGAGAGGGGGGAAAATGGGCAAGGAGGGGAGAGAGAATTATTTCCTGCTGTTGAAAGACAAAAGTAAGGATGGATGAAGGGTTTTGAACACACAGCGGAAAAGCAACTGTGAAACTCGCTAACTCTGTGCACATAATATAAAAGGCATTATTTTAGTCTGAATGTGCAGGTGAACACCATGTCTTACGTTCTAAAAAACTAACAGAATTAATTCTTTGTTCCTTGCACATTTTACTATTGGATATCTTCCCCAGGCAGCTATAAAATGTTTATTATTTATCTTGACTTTGGTTTGCAGTCATGTGTAGAGATGTAGAGATATCTGCAGGGATGTTCACTCTTTCCAGCAACAGCCCGCATTAGTTTGGTTCTTTTTCCATCTCTGTATTTGTTTGGCCTTTGATGTATCGCAAAAGAGGAAGAGTTTGAGAAAACCTCGAGGTCAGCGACTAAGGGTTCTCACACACATATTTATAAGAGGTACTGTCCACACACGCAATGAGTTAACAAAAAACTGTGTCCTCCCCCTAAAAATCTCTCCATCTGTGAGTCTTCAGTGATGACTAGTAATAAACTTGAGTTTTGAGTTGGTTTTTCTCACAATGTGCACACATTAACAGTAGCAAAAAGTGATGTATTTCTTCAATATGTGTTTTGTTCCAACTTTAAAAAGTAATATAGATCTCAATAGACATTGAAGATCGGTATATTGGAACTCCAGCTGTTGTTTTATCTCTTCTCCCTCTGACTGCCCGCACACTCACTCACTCTCACACTCTCAGTTTATCATCACCACCTTGTGCGTTGATCTGTCCCAGTCATGCATGTAGAGCACGTTGTAAAAGCTGAAGCATGGCAGGCTGTGGGTTTGTATTGCTGCCGGCAAGTGCACACACACATTCACTCACAAGCGCACACATCCCAGTCCATAAAATAGCCAGCAGGCCCATAGTCAATGTCTAACGCCTCTGAACACATGCTCGGCTAAGCTGACCGATACTGAGCAGCATGAGGTTTATGACACTGTGGGAAAACTGAATATGACTGAATGTGCTCACTGGGAGTCTTACATATTAAATCAAAGAGGTAGGTCCTCCAGCTGTGAGAGCGTTTTTTTTTTTTTTTCTGTTGATTTTGTTGATTTTTTTTTGTGTCATTCAAGAATTGCGGTTCATCTTATTGCTCCCTGCCCTCCATCCTCGCCTCTGTTAGGTCTATGGAAATGCAGGACCTAGCCAGTCCTCATAACCGCGTGGGAGCCGGAGACTCGACAGGCTCCAAACTGGACAAGAGCAACCTTGGCAGTCCCTCCATCACCACTAATGGAACAGGAGGTGAGCAGGCAGAACACGTTTACCAGCTGTGACTGTGATGGAAAGGTCACTTTAAGTCGTTTAATGGTCTCAAAGTCTCTTTGTCACATTATGACCCCACATTTCAATTTATTCTAGTAGTAAGATGGCAACACAAAGTAAAGCTAAATTGTGGAGACAAAGATTTATTTTTTTTTTTTACATTTATTATAAAGTTTAATTTTTAAGTCTAAAAGATTTTCTTCCACAATTTCCCTGTCTTTATGTCTATCCAACTCTCCTGCCCCTGCTGAAGAAAAACCTCCCCACAGCATAGTACTGCCTCCACCGTGTTTCAACATGGGCATTGTCTGTTTTAGTGAAGTACAGTATTATTTTTTACCCTAAATGGCATTTTGCTTATAGGCCAAATAGCTCAATTTAGTCTCATCTGACCAAAGCATATTGTTCCCCATTTTTGTTGTGTTAAGTACAATACTTGTGGCAAACTACAAAAGAGGCCTTTTTTTAACTTCATGGCTTCAACTTGGCAAGCTGCTAAAAATCTCAAGTGGAACGAATATGTTAAGATGGCATTGTTATTTCAATGAAAAATACACTAAATGGAAAGAAAAATCTCTGACTAAAATGTTTATGTATTGCACTGGAAAACACAGATACACATATTGGGCAGTTCAGTTCCTTTGCTCCATTCTTAGCCAGGAAAAGATTGATATAAATATAATGTCTCAATGATTAAACTGCTTGGCAGAAAAATTCAAAGGAGAAAAGATTTAGTTGTCTAAAAGCAACAGCATATCTAAAACCTAGACAAGTGGAAGTATTTTTTAATTTCTAAATACTCTATAATGCATAAACCTAAAATTCTTCCAACTGACTAGAGCATTATAGTACATTTTATTTGTGTAGAAAAAGAGTTTCTTAATTTCTGCATCCACCTAAATGATCAATGAGATAATAAAAATGATAATGTAGTGGTAAACTTTTAACAAGAATGTGATTTTTTTTCCTGGTTTCCAAAAATGTCTTAATTTTCCTCCAGTATAAATTGTAGTTTTGTGCAATATGAAGTTAAGCACCAAGTTGCAATGAACACTTCAGCATTCACTGCCTAAAACCTTAAAACTTATTTTATTTTCAGAAGAACAAACCCTGTGAACAGCTACAGACCATCTGATAGAAAACACACATGCAAGCCCACACTGAAACTTGGTTCAAACAAAAGCATTTGAATTCAACATCATGAAACCTGTTGTAAAAAAAAAACGTGCTTAAGATTTTCAACATGCACAGATAAATACAGGATGAGGACATTTATGGAGACGGACTTTAGACATGCACATGAAATGTGTGAGTGCACACACATGCACCCACGCGCACACTGGCATTAGTGCTCTAGTAAATCACCACAGAATGTGTGTAAACACACAGTAAAGCTCTTCTGCTTTCCTCGGCTAACCACTTGGCAAACTGCATCTGTGTGTGTGTTGCGTTTAAGTGCAAGCCCAAAATCCTACTGGAAACTATTTCCTCTACAAGAGCATTAAAGCATCACTGCTGTCTTAGATGTCAACGCTAGCTTGCACTTTTCTCTTCTCTTTTCTTTCTCCACTAGCCTTTTTCCCCCCATCTTCCACAATTTATCTTTTTTTTTGCATCCCTTTACGTCACCCTATTCTCTCAGTGCGCTTCAAAGGAGTTTGACAGTGTAATAACACAAAATTCAAAGGTTTTATTGAAGACAATCCTTTAATCTGAAGATAATAGAAAAAGCTTCGTCTTGCAGTTTGCTCGTCTCGACGTGCTAACAGAGACGCGGCTACATAAATAGCATCGGCCCGGGCAGACTAACACCAAATTCAGACGCCATCAAGTCATTTGTGATGAGCTCACAGTTAATAGTTAAAGCAGACAGAGTCCGGACTACACACAGACAGCCAAAACAAACTACATAACCAGCATTCCCCTCACCTGACATCAGCCAACACTCAGGCCCACGGGCCATCTCCACAGCAACTCATTTGTCTTCATTACAGCTGGTCCACTGGGCTCTATTGCTCCCTGAGGGGATTAATGAAGCCGACCGGAATTAAATGGAGTTCTCATATGGTGGCTGATGAGTTTTAATCATGTTCAAAGAAGTGACCGAGAACCGTATGCAATATATAAAGAGGGTCAAGAGGCAGGCTGTTTTAAATTGGTGATCACGTCCTGCAGTTGGTTTCTTTGTTGCTTGGAGGAAATCGTTTACACACATATGTACATAGGTGGAAGCAGAGAAAGATGCATCAAACAGCCTTTACTCTCAGTTCACATTGAAATTCTTTTTCTGAAACAGGTAAAAAATATTAACTCTACAATTTGCAACAACACTTTAAACCACTGAAATGGTTCCATCTTTTATTTATCTACACAATGACCCAGATTTACTTCTAGGTGAATTTATTAAAGCTTTTCTGAGTTGACACTTTTACAGTGGTGAAATAAAGTCTTTTGCCTCCTCATAGATTCCTTCTGTTTTTGCTTATTTGCCACACTTAAAAAATGTTTCCTTTAATATGAATAAACACAAAGAATGTTTCCCAATGAGTCTTTTACAATGCCACTAAGAATTGCCTTCTTTGCCAAAATTGTGCTTCTTATTGTACTTTTTTGTTGACCTTTGCTTACATTTCTCAAAGTTAGCCTTTGGTTTCATAAGGTTGAAAACTAAATTTAAAAAGTCAATCCAAAAAAAAAAAGATATTCCAAATTTTTCTACATGTACTTTAAACCAATGTTTCATAATGATCTCTGTGATGCCGTTATTAATAATCTACCATGGATCATGCACCTGGTTTTAGTTGCATCATATCCTCTCCATCTTCCCGCCTTGCACTCCTGCAGGTGAAAGCATGACCGTTCTAAACACGGCTGATTGGCTGCTGGGCTGCAGCAGCCCGCCCCCTGCCTCGGGTTCCAAGGACTATGGTACAGAGGAGCATGTGTGTGAAACTCATAGAGCATTACATTAACAGCAAAGAGGGTCAGTCTGTGTAGTAGAGAATGATTTTCTTCCAGGGCCTGGTCTGATTGGTTTTTGTTTGCTGTGCTGTATTGTTTGTGCTTGACATGCCAACACTGAATTTATTACAGCGTGTGTGGTCTTCAAATGTAGTATTGCAGAGGTTCCCACTGGTCAGAGGATCGGTTTTCATGGATTTGCAGGGGAAGTCAGTAGATGTGAAGGGAAATTTGCCAGGTGGTTTTCTGTACATAATTGTGTTTTAAACGTAATTATCGAATTTCATGGTATTTATCATTTTCAGGAACTTAAATGAAAAACAGGAAGGCGGGTACATTAAGGTGCTCAGTTAGGTTGTAGTTATTTAAACTCGATACCCTCAACGGCGAACTTTGATTAGCTTTAAAAAGGGGAACCCCTGCACACAGCTTTCTGTTGACACACTGGAATTGCAGAATTGCATGGTGATGTATTTGTTTATTTGCTTTTTACCCTGCATGATTTATGTTTTTTTTTTATTATTATTATTTATGAAACATCATAAGCTTAAAACTATAACTCTATTTTTTGTCCTATTCTTTCAAGTGAAAACAGAGCCTTTGAATAGCAGTGATACGGTCACCACGACAGGCGACACGGCACTGGACACATATGCTGGCTCAGGTAAAGCACGTCAAGCACTTCAGCTCGACACACACAAAACCATTGTCTCCCATAGATACCGTCATCATCCATTTTAGCTCAGTGGCAGCACTGCTGAAAGCTTTAATCCACTGAACTGCTGTCTGGCCTTGGATTGCATCATGAAAGGCTGGCACAAGGATGAGAGACATTTTCACATTTGTCTTTTTTTTTTTTTTTTTTTTTAGAATCACAAACAGACCTGTGGTTCTTTTACACTGCAAAACCCACACACGGCTACACAAAGCATTTGCGAGAGCGCTTAAAAGTAGCGGGGTGTTTGTCAGTACTTCGCTCTGACATCTCAATGACCACAAAAAGTCATTGTGTTTCACTGTGAGGCCCTCTGCAAGGGGTTTTTTGTGGACTCTCTCTGCAGTGGAGAACTTGGCTTTTCTCCATTCAAAATGCTTCAGATTGTGTGTTTACTGGAATAGCATTTCAGCTCCAATAAGCCAGAGCCCTTGAGTTATGCTGGTCATGAAGGATTTTATTATAAGCAAAGCTAAACACCGGTTTCAAACTTTCTTGTTTGGGATTATTTCACTGCTTTCAGTAATCACCAGCAGCGGATACAGCCCTCGTTCGGCCCATCAGTACTCTCCTTCGCTCTACCCATCAAAGTAAGTTTGCTTGCTTTTTCTTTTTCTTTCAAACACATTTTTGATGAGGTAGAGTTGTCTATAAGCTCACCTCTGTTTTCCCAGGCCCTACCCTCACATCCTCTCCACACCACCGGCTCCTGCAATGCCAACATACGCTGGCCAGCCTCAGTTCAGCAGCATGCAGCAGTCAACTGTTTATACAGCCTACTCACAGACAGGACAGGCCTATGGACTCTCCACTTATGGTATGAACAGAAGGCACTAAAAATTAGATTAATAAGAGTTATGGGTGTGAAATCTTAAGCAGCAACAGGTGAGGGAGGGTTATCTATAATGCTAGAATTAGGTTAGGCATGGTGGCAGAATGTTGGAGTTGCTCTGTTACGTTAATTCTCATTTGCTCTTTTTGTAGACTTTTGCTCGCAATTTCATTTTTTTGGTTGAGGCATTTCCTGTTTAGACAATTATTCCTTGTGGTTTTGGAAGCTGTGCAGCTAGGAGGTTTTTTGTTCTTGCTTTTTTACTTCTGGATAGTTGTTATGAAGCATAACCGTGGCAACAAGGTATTGTTTTCACAAATGAAAGCATGTGATTAGCATCTCAAAAGCGCTAGTAGAATTTGAACTATGACCTCAAATTTGCAGAGCGAGAAGAAGGAAGTTTAAACCATCGCTGCCATTGATCATAATGGGCAAGAATCCTATCGCCATCTCTCTAACCATACCACCAGACAGAGATATAAAAAGCTTTTGCAAAAGCAAATGAGATGGATTAGCACTGCTTGCCATCAGCTGATGATGTCATCCAGAACATTTTCTGTGAAATATTGTTTCTGCTGCCCAGAAATTGGCCTGTTAGCGTGTCATGACCGTCACGAGGCTGATATACATCAAGAGCATCACCATCTCCAGTGACTCTTTGGAGATACTTGGCTGACATGGGTTAGGACAGTATTTAATTTCCCTTTGGGATCAATGAATTGAACTGAATTAAACTGAATCTCTTTGTTTCTTCTTCTTCTTCTCCTAAAAGCAAGAGAGAACTCTGGTCTCTGACTTTAAACCAGAGGGACAGCGAAGTGGAAGGCTTTAGGGGTTTTGAAATCATAACTTTTAAAACCTTGGTATAACTTAACACTAGAAACCAGCACATGCTTCATTATCTTGCCTCTGTAAAAATAAATGTGTTGTCCTTATTTTCTTAAAGTGAAATATATGTCTCTATTCATTGTTAATTAAAGAGATAGTTGGCTGCAAACATTTAAGTAAAGACATAGGGCTGCAGGACAGAAGGGGGAAAAAAGTAAGTTATTATTTTCATTTGAACAACATGGTTTAACTTGCTGCATCTGTTGCCATGACAATTAAACAGCTTATTTTTAGTTGTTTGGTCACTTTACCAGAGCATCCTAACAACAAGCATTGTCCAAAAATATTATTGACATAAACAACTCGCATGGCACAGTTATAATTAGCTAATATTTAGTAAGCTCCAAGTTGTTTCCCATTGTATTGAAGCGGCTTAATGCAATAACATAAGTTTCATTATTTAAGCAATTGTAAATATAAATATATAGTTTCATTAAGCTGGTACAATTTTGTTACATTAATTCCACACATTAAAACTTTGTCTGTCTGTTAACTTTGCACTTCACTTCCATTTTAAAATGCAACAGCTTACATTTTTTGACAAAGGGAAAGAAATTAAAAAACATAATGAATCCTTGTGAAACGGAAGGAAAATAGTGTTAAATTAATTTCAAAATTACCTGGTTTTAAAACATGACTTTTTCGGTATTAGATTGTATAGGCTATTTAATCAATGGGCAACAAGGCCTTTCATTAATAGTCTAAAGATGACAAATTTTGGTTCTAGTTAAAACTGTAGGACACATACTGAGGCATCAAATTCCACCAGGTATTCAGCAGTTTTACTGATACTAGCAGAGAGGAAAAAAAACTAAAGAGTTACTGTGAATCTCATTGCAAGAGATATTTTGTGAAATAAAATATGACCAGTTTTTGTTTGTTCTCTTCACAGATCTGGGTGTGATGCTTCCTGGGATTAAGACGGAGGGCAGCCTCACCCAGAGTCAGTCTCCCCTCCAGACTGGCCTCAGCTACAGCCCCGGCTTCACCACACCTCAGCCCGGACAGACTGCCTATTCACCCTATCAGATGCCAGGTCAGTTCAGTGAATATACATATTTCTCTCCTAGCGGGTTCTGGGAGTAAGATTACCTCTTCGCAAAGGTTTTCGGTTCCACTTTTTGTGTTCTTGTATTTTGTTTTCAAAGGTTCCAGTTTCACTCCTTCGTCAGGCCTCTACGCCACCAACAACTCTGTATCCAACCCTGCCAACTACACTGCCACACAGCAGGTACTGTACAAACATACACACAGTAATTGTCAATCTAGTACATCAGCATTCGCTTTCCTGCACTCAATAAGACAAATGATCCCCTCCATTACTATACATAATTGTTTGACAGATTTGATGTCCGTAGTAAAGCTAAAGTATTTTGCGTCGTTTAAATTGCAAGATATTTGAAAACCTAAGTGATTTGTTGTTTTACCGCAGAATAAAGAAATAAAACCTTACACCGATTTTGCAACCTGGGGAAATATTTGAAAGAAGTAGAAAATTAGCCTCAGTTAAAAAATGCTTAGTCCTGCAATATTTATTTATGCCCACATGATAAGTGGTATTCTAGTACTAAAATGCTAGTAATGCTAATAATGCTAATAATGTCTGCCTTTTGATAGATGTGGTTGTTAATAAAAGAAGCCTGAAGTTTGGCCAATGTGGGTGGAGGGTGTGTGTGTGTGTCTGTGTGTGTGTGTGTGTGTGCGTGTGTGTGTGTGCGTGTGTGTGTGTTCGTGTGTGTGTGTGTGTGTGTGTGTGTGTGTGTGTGTGTGTGTTTGTGTGTGTGTGTGTGTGTGTGTGCGTGTGTGTGTGTTCGTGTGTGTGTGTGTGTGTGTGTGTGTGTGTGTGTGCGCGCTTGTATTTCTGAAGTTGTGAGGATCGTTTTTGATTTAATGCCCAAATTCAGGGATACGGTACCAGTTTGAGGACAAAAGCAGTTTGGCATTAAAAAAATGACAAAGTGTTTAATATAACTGATTCAAACTGGTTAAAGTTTATGGGTAGGTGATCAATTTCAATGTCAGCTAGCAAAATGTTCCCTTGCATATTGGAAACGCTTTACTGAATAATAAAAAAAGCACAAGACCAAAAGGAGGGACTGGAGTCTGGCAGAAAACAATTAAGTCTGTCCACATTGTAGAACATGAGAACAGACTTGCGTACAACTCTCTGTTTGACTACACACCATCTGTCCAAGAATGTTTATGTGCATTTATGTGGTATGCTGCAGTTTATAAAGACTTCCAGAGATGGATGTACTGACAGTTTTAGAGAGCTGAGTCATAAAAGTGCCCATCTCCACTTGGTCATTTAAATGGAGAAGCACAAGGCTTTGATTGTCTCTGGAATATAAAATAAAGACGGGAGGGAATGAAGGATTAGAGAAATGAGAGGGAACACTAGTAAAATCTTCTCTGTGCAGTACGTCTGGGCCATTTCCTGGAAACTGAAGCAAGTTGCTTCTTGTACTTTTTGTCTTTATGTGCTCACAATCAGTGTTATCATCTCCAGGATTATCCCTCGTACACGACTTTTGGCCAAAACCAGTATGCGCAGTATTACTCCCCCTCCACTTACGGGTCGTACATGACCTCCAACAGCGTGGATGGCACCGGCTCTACGGCAGCCTATCAGCTGCAGGATCCCGCTCCTGCCATGACCGGACAGGCTGCTGAGATTCACCCAGGTTTGCAAGATTTCTTAATACGTCTGAGTTTCACCAAAGTGCTTTATAGTCGAGCTAAATTAAAATGTGTGAAACAAGAGAGGCAGTAAGACAAGATTTTGATGCATTTTGTGTCTACTTGTTTTGTCTACGACTAACATTTAAATTGATATGATGTTCTGAAATTCTGAAGCGTGCAAAAAAAAAAGGGAACCAGACACTTCTTCACACCCTTCCAGATCTTTATGTCAGTAAGGTTTCAAGTGGATTTTTGCAGCAAAATTTAATAATTAGATAGATCAAGATATGATGTCCAAAAAAAAAAAAAAAAAGATATGATGCCTCTGGCAAAATAGTTTAAAGAGGCAGCATCTACAAATGTAGTGTCGTTGAGAGGAACCCCTGAGGTACCCCTCCAAAGATAGGGGCTGTAGAGGAAGAACAATTTAAATCAGTCAAGAGAAAAGTATTTAATAACAACTTTATGTTCAAGTGATGCCGTATCAACAAGTCGTTCGAGTCAACAAGATTATTGTAATCCATTGCAACAGAAGTTGCAGAAAAGCCCAAAAGTTAGTGTAACAAAGATCAAAACCATGGTCTAACCATTGGGTCACATTTTTATTTCCAATTAACTAATGCTAAATATTGTACATGTATGTGCTAAAATTATACCAAACTGCACCTAAAAACATAACTTTAGATTCAACTGCACGGTTTTCTTTTTTTTTTTTTCCTTGTTTGACTTTGGTTTGTCTTGGCCGTAATTCAGAATCACTGATTAGAAAAGCTTATCATTCTTGCTGTCTCTGACTTTTTCCCCTTTCTTTAGGTTTCTCACTTTTTCCTCAATCTCCCTCTACCCAAGCAGCTCCAGTGTGTATCCGTTCTTTTTTTTGTTGTTGTTGTCGTCCGTCACATGTAGTGTGTATCTTCGTTATCCACCCCCACTCTCACACTCTCCCTTTCCACTCAGATTGAGACATAACAATATGAGAGTCGAAGCTTAAGGTCTGGTTCTAGTTACCAGGCAGCAGTAGGAGCATATGGCAGTGGGAGGGCGTGCTCGTGTGGAAGAATGTGTGTGTCTTTGTGTGCATTCTTCTGTATTCCTTTGCAGACACACATGCAGTATCTATGCAAGAACAATCAGATCGCATAAGTTTTGTCTTTCCCATTTTGCTAAACCTTCACATGTTCCCTTTATCCCAAAATTTGTCAAAACGACCAATGGTTCGTTTTTGGGTTTCCTGCTTTCTTTTAAGTTGACCTGGCGTTCCAATTACATTGAATTATTAAATTTGACAGGCTGTACAAGTCTGATTTAGAGCAACAGAACACTTGTGAAATCAGCTCTAACCACATTATTACTTTCCAATGCACTGGACATAGTTTGATTGCTTGTGTAGTTTTGAGGGAGATTTGGCAGGATTTCCAAATATGAAATGTTTCAAGCACATTTTCTGTGTCTGTACTCACTCTCAGGGGACTTTGATACAGTGCAGAGCCCCTCCACGCCCATCAAAGAGCTGGACGATAGAGCCTGCCGGAGTGGGGGGTCCAAGTCTCGCGGCAGGGGCCGCAAAAACAACCCTTCTCCTCCCCCTGACAGTGACCTGGAGGTAAAGAACTAAAGAACTCGCTCTCGCAGAGTACTTGGAGTTCTGCATAAACAATCTATTCAAATCTCAATGGAAATATGGTATTTCGTTTGATTTTTATCCAATTTGCTTACTGTTGACTGCAGTACAAAAGGAAGGGACATGGGACAGTTTTTAGTGTCTTGTACAGTAAAAGTATACAGGCAAAACTTTTTCTAAATTTTTTATTTTTTTGTTTTTGTGAAATACTTTATCTCTCTCGTTTGGTTCTGCAGAGAGTGTTTGTGTGGGACCTCGATGAGACGATCATTGTCTTCCATTCTTTGCTCACAGGCTCCTATGCACAGAAATACGGCAAGGTACGTATGACACCGTTTTCATAATCTGAAAGAATTACATCACTGTCAATTTCTTCTGAGAAAATCTTTCCACCCAGACTGAACGATCTCAGTCAGTTTGAGGGAAAACAGGTAAAATGTTAAAGACATGCCTATCTGTCGCTGATAGAGCTTCCCTACTAAAGTAGAATCACTATAGACTCCATCCACTGATCCTATTACAATTGCAGTTATGAACTGGTTTGATCAGATCTTGTGCAAAGGCGTACTAACACAACACTGAAGCCATCTCTTACATTCAATTTTGGATCCTTTTTCATTGTCTTGTAGACAAAGGAAGGAGGAAGTTGCTCTGGTCAGATTAGATTAGCCTTTTACATTTTGGCTTACATGTAAGATGCTTTGTGTGGTGGGAAGGAAAATGGTGGTGGCAGCATCATGCTCCAGAAATGCTTTTCTTTAACAGACACAGGAAATGTGGTCAGAGTTTATAGGAAGCTAGGATTTACCACAAGGTTATTTTATGGGAAAAAACTGCCAGAGTTAGCAAAAACAGCCACTGTAAATACAGCAAAAAGGTGTATTAACTTAAGAAGGATGAGCAAATAAGTGCTCTACAGATGTTTTTTGTTTTTTTTTTGTAAAATAAAGTCTAAAGTTAATTTCACTTCTCATTTATGGGATGCTTTATGTTGGTCAACTTCATAAAATACTAACATAATACAACAACGTTTGAGGTTTTGATTTGATTAAATGTAAAAAGTTCAAATTGCAAAACATCGTTTATCCACAATAACTGTTATATTATCACCACTCTAATTTTTAACTAATTGGAATTTATAAACACTTGCTGCAAACATGAGCCACACATTCTGATTTAAAGCAGCTGGCGATTATTAAAACACAATGTTTACACACACACAGTCAAAATCTGTCAAACTGTGATAACAGCTCTATGCAATGCGCTGACCTTTACTTACTGTGTGTCTGGAGCTTATGCTATTGTAGTGGTGAAACAGTTTTTATAGAAGAACTGGTAGAAGCATTTCTATGTCAAGCGCTGCTTTTTTGGCAGTGGAAGCAGAGCTAACGCTAAGTGAGCACCTGGTCCTGTTTCGCCCTGAGAGCAGTTCGAAGGAAAATTCACCAGCTCTGAGACGAGAGTCCAAGATTACACAAAATTTACTCAAAAATAACAGAATGAGTCCTCAATGTGCCTTTATTTCTCTCAGTAGATTACTAATGTTTCATTAAAAGTTCCAGGAATGTTACGGTCAATTTATGATCACGTACACAGTAAAATTAGACTTTAAATGAAGCTATTTATAACTGTCAATGCCTTCATTAGTTTAATCACAACCAATGAAAATTATGTGCTAATTTCTTACTTTGAGTAATGCTTATTTCAATTTTCTCTAAACTTATTTGGTGGTCTCACTTTATCACACACCAGCTACACTGTTTATACTTCCCTTTATTTTAACAGCTCCTGGCTCTGATCTTGGATCATGCTTTGTGGCCCAGGTTACATTTATTTACTGGGCGACGTTGTTCCTGTGTGCACAACTGCAGCTAGCAGCCAGCCTGTAAAGGTTTCTAAAACCTGCTCAGGTCTAATATCCTGATCTTGTTGGCAGTAAAACTAAAACTGGCAGAACACACACACACACACAGTGTAAAGCCAAACTGGCATGAAACCCCTGGCAGTTCAGAAGTTTTACAGATGCAGTTTTGTGGGCACAGAAGTACTTTGTATTCATGCAGGTCCCCCCCCCCTTCATTTAATGTTTGGCAAATTACATTTAATGGGTATGAGAAACGTCCTGATGAGTTGTAAATTGGTGAGTGTGGGGGTGAGACATGGAAACACATGTGGACTTAGTGGTTGATCCAGCTTGGTTTCTCCCACACATATTGCGGAGAAACAATCAAGAAAAGTTTTAGCTTGAGGTCTGCAATCTGGTAATGAGATTGACTCAATGTCTTTTGGGGTGTGCTGTTAACTCCATGCACTCTCCGTTAGGCATAACAAGTTGTGAGAGGTTTCCAACTGTTGTGGGCAAATACAAAATTGCCTTAGTGTGGTGGTTGGTGGTTTATTATTGAAGTGGCAGCACATCCATGACATGTTACCCACACACACCAGCATGGCCTGGTCATTAACAAATATAGAGCAGGATTGGCTAGGCTGACCTCATGTTAATGCTACAACCTTATCACACCCACTTCAGGTGAATTAGGATTACCTTTAATCTTAAGGTTTTCCAAAACATCCCATAAACCAGCCACTATGATACCTTTAGGATAGTAATATTATGCTTGATTAAATAAAAATAACACTGACAATAATATTAAAGTCAGCAATTTTGTGCAATAGTTTTTATTGTGTTTTTTTTTCCGATCTTCTGTGCATTTAATAAAGTTTACTTTTTATATTAAGCTTGAAAAGTAAAGAAAGACCCCCAAAGTTATTTAATGTGTAGGAGGATTGGTAGAACATAGTTTTTTGTCTTTTAAGTTAATGTCTGTCTCCAATCATAGCTGAACAATTGGATTTATCCACATGATGAAAATACATCATATCTTTGTCAAACTAAATACATTTTTATAATGAAATTTGTCCAAAGAATATTGGGCCCAACAACATCTAAGTATTAAAAGAAAAATCACCCCTGTTCATTCAAGCCTTCAAAAAGTAAACATAGAAAATAGTTTTCAAGGCTCAACGTTAAGAAAGACGACACTTGTTTTATTTTGCTCAGCTCAAACACATTTTCTCAAGTTGATAGGAATGATACACTTTATTATTTCAAACTGCATAGATTTTGTTTGGGAGAGCTGGAATTGGAGTTGAACTATTTTAAAATCAACATTTAAAAATTAAGATCAGATACTTGAACTGAACTGATTCAAGAGGAAATGCATGAGCAGCTGGTAACCCCCAAGCTTTCATTTCTTGAGTGAGTAAACTAAAGCTGGGTTGGTTGCTTTTGGAAACCTTTATTAGGACTAAACATTTAGGATAATTCAATGTTTTGGTTTGAGAAATGTGCTTAACATTTTCTCATCTTCTAATAATTTGACTAACTGGCTTTTGTTTGCATCAATCCCAAAATATCATTTACTCTACTGATTGAGACACTATAAGACATAAATTCACTCTTATAAACAGCTTTTTGGGACATCAGTCACATTTATATCAAACCTTTATGTCTCAGCTGCAGCTTGATGCAACGTGCAATTGAACTTACAAAGTTTTTTTTTAAGATTATGAGGGAAGGAAACTTATTTTTGACAAATAGATGAAACAGTTTGGACTTTAATGGAGAACACAAAGCATGTAGTTGGCCATTTCTCCATTTAAATAATTATAATCTTACTGACTAAAAAGTGAGTAAACTCAGTACTCTTGTATATTTTATTATTTTTCTACTTATTCTCAGCCTCACAAATGTTGTCTGTGCAAGTTTCCCTCTTTTTAACTTTCACTCACCCTCCTGTAAGTATCTTTCTATTCTAGTCATCTGATAGTGTCAGCGAATTGTGCAGCAAGCTGTCGACCCGCGCTGACCCATCACAGATGATGGTTTTTGCAGCTGAGCCCCGGGCTGGCAGGGCAGACTGCGTTCTCCCAAACACGCACACACACACGCAAACCATTCACATACCAAATAAACTAAAGCATCTGCCTCCGAGGGTACCGACTCTCTGCAGTACGCACAGGAGGGGACGCACACACTTCATTTTGCTCACCCCTTTCTCCCCCACTGCAACTTTTAGGAATGTTGATGGGACAGGGCAAGTGCAGCTTGTCTGTCACCGTCTGGTGTGATGAGCAGAATGTACCAACTCCAGCAGTGGGTGGAGGGCAGAGGTGTGAATTGGAAAAGTGTGCTCATCGTAAAATGTTATTTATTTATCTTTTTACGACTGGACTGGAGATGATAAAATTGTTCTTTTTAATCTTGTTGTATTTTATGCTTTTTAAGGACCCTCCAATGGCAGTCACACTTGGTCTGCGGATGGAAGAGATGATCTTCAACATGGCTGACACACACTTATTCTTTAATGACCTGGAGGTGAGACGTAACACAAAAAACAATTAAGCAAAAACATATATTTAAGACGACTGACCTATAAATTTAGCACAAGGGCATACGTCAGACATTTTATGTATTAATGTGCTACTGCTGCCCTCTTGTGGTTAAAACCCCCCACTAACTTTATTTCAATGCTAGCTATACTGTATGTGCAGGGCTCACCAGAAAAACAACTTTAGACACATTTTAATGTACTTTACTCGGATTTTAGGCTAAAACAAAACATAATTTAGAGACAAACTGAGATGGAATGAAAAAGAAGTTTGCATTTATTTGTTTTGTTTTTTTATGTTTTTAAATTTACAAATAAATATCTGAAAGGTAGGGTCTGTGTGACTGAAAATTTGGAGGATTTTTATTTATTTTTTTGCAAGGTAACTGAAGCTCAGTCGGATTGTATAAGCATCATCTGTGAACAGCAATTTTCAAGTCTTGTCACATATTCACAGTGGAAATTTGAACAGAACTTTGATTGGGCTATTTTGACACTAACAATATGAAGACCAGTATGCTTTGATTTAGACCATGCTACTGTAACTCCGGCTGTGTGCTTTACAAATTCCTGTTGAAATTCTTGTTGGTTCAAGCTGCACTTGTCTGAACTTTGACCTTTAGCAAGTTATCTTCTGGTTTTGTTTTGAATTTATCTCCATCCATCAACTCTGACGGATGGGGATAAAATGTGGCATAACATTTTGAAATGTTCTATGTAGTATAATTGTCTCATTTATGTGTTTGTGAATGCAGGAATGTGATCAGGTACATATTGATGATGTGTCATCAGATGACAATGGCCAAGACCTAAGGTGATTATGTAATATTTAACTGTCCTGCAAAAAAAAGGGGGAGCTACTGCATGTAGCTCCCATTGTCCTAGGTGAAACTCTGTCTTTTATTAGCTCTTTGGTTCCTGAAAGTCGTTTTAAATTGCTTCATGCAAATCACTTTTCATGACTAATAATAATTAAGCTTTTTTTTTCTAACAGAGCAGACTTTTTAAATAAAACATATCATTATTATTGACAGTACTTACAGTTTTGCAACTGATGGCTTCCATGCAGCTGCAACCAGCGCCAACCTGTGCCTGGCTACGGGGGTCCGCGGTGGGGTCGACTGGATGAGGAAGCTGGCCTTCCGCTACCGACGGGTCAAAGAGTTGTATAGCACATACAAAAACAATGTAGGGGGTAAGCCAATTAACATGGAATCTCTTGGTCACTAGTTGAAAGGAGACATTGTTCAAGAAGGTTTTTTTTTTTTTTTCACACACTCATCACTGGCACAAATGTAATGTATCTTTCTGGGGTTTAATTTTGAATTGTTCTTTTTCCAGGGTAGAACAATTGTTTTAATGCTGGATTCTTAAAAAAACACATTTACGCCAAACATTTAATTTGTTGTGTTAAAGGTCTGCTGGGCCCTGCTAAGAGAGATGCCTGGCTGCAGCTAAGAGCAGAGGTGGAGGCTCTGACTGATTCCTGGCTCACCCACGCACTCAAGTCCTTGTCCATCATAAGCTCAAGGTTTGCACTCTTTCACTCAAATACTGAGCAACATCTTGTCTTCTTGCTGAAGACGGTTGATACAATGCAGCTGATTCGAAGAGCATAAATAAATAAAAAATCAATAGTCAGACTCTGTTATCCATTAATGGTGCTTTCATGTTCCTCTCGCCTGCAGGAGTAACTGTGTAAATGTGTTGGTAACAACGACGCAGCTCATACCGGCGCTGGCGAAGGTTCTTCTGTATAGTCTTGGATCGGTTTTCCCCATTGAAAACATTTACAGTGCTACAAAAATAGGTAAGAACCAGACACACACACACACACACACACACATTCTGCCTGGCTTACATCAAATAACACAAAACGTAAAATATGAGAAACTTTAGAGTCCAATAAAGGGTATCTATTATGTTTTTCTTTGTCTTGTAGAATGAATGACATCATTTTCAACAAAACCAAAGTGTAAATATCACTGTACAAAAGTATTGAGTCGTTCTTTCTCGTTTCTCCTCCAAGCAGTCAGATCTTGTTATTATATAAATGGAGATGTACCAAAGAATTGGCTGATGACCAGATTTCAGTTTTTTGGCCCTAATTTTGACTGGCAAGTTGACAACTCAAAATCAGATCTTTCCCTGATTAATAAACCTGAAATACATCAAGCTGAGATTTATTAGATGTACTGGTAAGGATGTGTTAAAATCTAAAATGTAAAAATGACAAGAAAAGCCACTCTTAAAAAGTGAGAAGGTCAGTTCAAGTGAGGAATTGTCTGTTGGGTTTTTACGTTGAGTAAAAGGTACAAAAATTTATACTGATTTAGACATGCTCATATTTATAGGAAAAAAAAAAGTTTATAAATGACTGGTAGTGTGATTTAAAAAAAATGCTGGATACGAATTTACATTTGAAATCAGATATCTATATACGCTGCACTACAAGTCAGATTCTCTTCTTTTGTTTGACATTAAATCAAACCAAACCATTAATGTTTTAGGTAAGTTAGGATGTTCTTATTGTTTTGTCCTTTCAGTTCATCTCAGTAGATTTAGGATTTGTTTTCACTTTGAATAATGTCTTACCAGAGTCGATTTGTATCTTCACAGTCTTTTGCTTTTGTTATGGGGTTTTTGCACCAAAACGTTCATTTATGGGGCACAGAAAGCTTCTACTTCCTGAATGTTATGGTAGCGGGACTCATGTCATGTATTCTTGCGTACAATTGTTTGATTGAAGTAATATTTTTGTAGGCCCACAAGTCTCTTATCTTCACTGACTTTTTTTCATGATGTCCTGCAGGAAAGCAGTGTGTCTCAGATGCTGCCTTAAAATGCATGTATTACGCCATTTCACTTGATTATTGTGAATTAAGCTATAGAAACTTAAATATCCATCACTTTCTAAGTCTTAATATAATCTTTGCATTTGAAAACATAAAGTCAGACAGTGGGTATATATATATATATATATATATATATATATAGAGAGAGAGAGAGAGAGAGAGAGAGAGAGAGAGAGAGAGAGAGAGAGAGAGAGAGAGAGAGAGAGTGAGTGAGTGTTCAAAGGAGACGAGTACACAGAGTTAATAATATACACTTTCTTTGAGTGAGAAAGCTAAACAAAACCCCAAGATGCATATTTTTAAGTAGAGAAAATAGGTAGAATAGAAAATAATTTGGGAAAAAAGCAAAAATAATATGACCGTAAGACCAGACTGAAGAAGAAAAGCTGTGTAAATAAGGCAATAATTTCACACTGGATGTTCATTTTGTTAATTAAGGTATGAATTCTAAAGAGGAGTAACAAAACCATGGTAAAGTCAGCTAAACCCAATACCAGTGTGTTCAGTTGCAAATTTTTATGTTTCCAATTGATTAAAAAATATGGGATCGCATGAAAAGAAGTGTTTCTTTAATCTATGTATCTGGGTGCATCCTTCCTGTGTTTTTATATCTATCTAAACAAATGAAAAACCTGTGAAAGCCGTCTGTTTGTCTCCAGGCAAAGAGAGCTGTTTTGAGCGTATAGTCTCCCGCTTTGGCACTAACATTACATATGTTGTGATTGGCGATGGGAAGGATGAAGAGCATGCCGCCAGCCAGGTAAACAAACAGCTTCTGAACTTTGACCCCTCTGACCATGTTACCCTCCTTCCTTCCCCCTTGTTCATTTGTTTTTTGCAGGAAAAGAGAGTTGCTTTGAGCGCATAATGCAAAGGTTTGGCAGGAAAGTAGTGTATGTTGTAATTGGGGACGGTGTGGAAGAGGAACAGGCGGCCAAAAAGGTAATGGAACCGCAACCTTACCGCGTGATCCCTCCAATCCGCCAACTCTGCACAGCGTGAGCTCTGATTGGACAAAACCTGCCTTTCTTTGCTGCAGCGGTTTTTGTGTTGGTCTTTAACTTTCTCTGGTCGACTGGCTTCTTTGTTTGACAGTGTGCTGGGATAACTTCATTGCAACTGTTAAGAGTGAATACTGAAGAGCAAAGCTTGGATAATTGAGTATGCTTAGGCACTTTTAGCAAGAAACTAGTTTAGTTTTAAAAACAACACAAGTCAGAAATACAAGCACATCCAGTGAAGTTAGAGTTTACCAAGCAGGCCTGAATGGACAAGTAATTCAGTTTATTACTAAATTACTTGTTTGCGTCATATTAACCATGTTCTCTTTGTGCGTAAAAAATAGAGAGAAACTCATTGCTACAGCCTGGTTTTGCTAATAGCAATTAGCAATGAAACAATTGGCAAAACCTACGGCTTTTCCATTTTGAAACGAGAATACAACCTACTCACATCTGAGACTAATCAAATGCACTGGAATAAACCAAAAACTTCTCAAACTTGTGTTGTTTTATCAACAGCAGAAAAGCAAAAATGCAGTTGTTTATATTGTTTCTTAACTCTACCATGTATCATGTGATGATAAAGATTGAGAATAATATTTTAAATGCAGTTGTAGGAATGAATGTTGCTTCTTCAAGTAAAAACTTTCAGATCATGAATGTTTTGGGAGTGTATGTTCACACAATGAAACCGTGGTATTTTAATGGAGGTCGTACCGTCAGCGTACCGACCACTGCCCAGCGCTTCTAGCATCACAAACTATATTTTTAAGTTAACATTTGGAACATGTTTCTGGTCAAAATTGAAGTGATAGCCTGCCCAAGTATACACAGTAGCCAAGCTTTGAACATGCGTGTTTAGCCTAAATATGCTGCTTTTGTTCCAGTGATGTAATGCATTTTTTGACTTCTGCTATAATTTAATACAATAAGATTGTTAGAACTGGTTTACTCTAGTTAAACTAGAGATGTTTTCTTTCTGAATACAAATCCTTCCAGCTTCAGATTTTATTTTTGATGCTTGGAGCTGGGATTATTTTAAAGACTTGGGTTGTTTTCTTGTCACTGTTTTTGTAAGTTAAAATTAAAAGACGCTCCAGTTTCCAGTGTCTTGGAAATTCAATGGTTCTGTTTTCAACATGAAGTCGTCAGTGAAGATTTAGTTTCCACTCAGTTGTTGAAAGCTAAGCATCTAATGAGCATAGAACTTTAATGTAGTACTTAGGCTTCTAAAAAAAATACCTCTAGGATTATTTGCTAGATTTTATACTTGAAAATTTCTGTTTATTAGGTGAAGTCATCAGCCATTTTATAGGGCATATGCTGATGATCCAATACTCAAGTTATTAAACAATGTGTGTCAATTTAAATAAAATAGAAAATGTATCTGATAAATGTATAATAATTTCAATGACGCATTTATTTCAATATCTTATTAAATTTCAAATTAATGAAACATATATGCACTGTTAAAAGCATAATTTCAGAATTTTCTTTCCTTTCTAAAAGAGCACATCAAAATTCATTTTGCCTTATCCATCAAAAGCAGCAAGTGTGGCTGTGGACTTGATTCATCGGCATATTTTAAAGGTTTATTGACGAGCCATAAAAGTGTACATTTTATAGACTGCAACACAGAAAAATATAAAACAATTATTTTGACTTAAGTTATACATTCAAGTCAATATTTCTGGTGAATTCCAACACATTGGCTCCTCGACATCCGTCAAAACTAGTTTCAACTCCCTGAGCAGAAGGTGACAAGCACATTTCCCACTAATGTTAGTACTGCATGGGTTTTGTTTGTGGTGCCATTGCATAGTAAGCCGTTCCAAGCTACAGTAGCGTAGCTTGCATGAGTTGAGGTGGTGGTAAGCAGCCATGGAAACAGGTTCTGGTTTTAACCTTGTGTGTCTGCTTCACAGCACAACATGCCTTTCTGGAGGATATCCAGTCACTCTGACCTGCTGGCATTACACCAAGCACTGGAGTTCGAATACCTGTAACTACCACGGCGAAATGGACTCATGCAATGTTGATGGAAACAAGCAGCCTTCTTTTGTACAACTATTTAAGAACACGTTAGACTGCAATGGTTTGATCTCTCTTTCTCCTGTCTTTTTGAACGTCTGGATTGATGAACTCTAAACAGTCTTAAGTTGAAGGTGATAAAGAAGCCCTGTTCAGCCCTCCTGCTCTGGATCTATATCTATATGTAAAAAGTGAGAAGTTTTGTTCATGCAGCTTAACTGGGAACCCAAGGATGAAGACTTTCTGGGATGTTTCTGTTCAAGATTTCTTTCAGCACAAAGGGCAAAAGGAAGACGTCTCACCTGGAATGTACCTTCCCCTGCAAATTATTAATCTGAAGGAATCTGTAGTCCATAATGTATAACGGGGGACATGTTTTTCTAAGGTTTTCTTCCTGGCGGTTAACTTGCTATAAAAATGCAATCTGTGGTAAAACCTTATGTAAATTATTTCCATTAAATTTCAATGACAGTGGATGTTTTGGGTTTTGTCAGAAATTAAATTGTAAGGATTCGATCTTTGGGTCTGGCTTCTTTTTTTAATTTGTGTTTCTGAATGCCTCCTTTCCTAAGCAACACAATAGTATTCATGTGACAAACACAAGCCCTTTAATAATGTAATAAGCATTTCAAAGTACAATCTTTGAATTATTGATCAAAGCATGTAACCCTGACATGGATCCAGTGCAGTTCTATGTAGAAGATGCCTGACATATAGCAACCAGCCTGTTAGTGCGCCAAGAAGAGTTGAAAGTAAAACACCAGAGGCAAATTCATGTCCACATTTTATTAACATCTCATTTCTTGGATTTGAAGTATTCTTCAATCACATCCTTGGCTTGAGACTCTTTGCCATAATCCTGCACGGAAAACAAGAACTAAATTGGTGTTGCATATTCATAGTAAATTAAGCTTTAACAGCTTCAGGAATACACGAGACGTGAAAGTCCTTTGTCACAAGCTCTGGCACAGTATTGCCGAATTTTACAGTGCATGTCGCCATTTAAAGGGACCCCAGATATCACAGCCAGATGATGGGGCTCGTACTGTGGCTATTATCTCGCCAGTAATTGGACAGCTGCGTAGCATAATGCACAGCACCTGGACTTGACTGGCAGACCTCGACTAATGCCTTCTGCACTTTACAATACGCTAGATCTTTGCCTTTGTAAGTATTGTTACACTCGTAACAATACTTACACACAAGTTTAAGCAAAGAACTCCTTTTTCAACAAAGAAATCAACCCTTTACCTTGACGACAACGCAGCTGCAGCCCACCACCTTGCGGGGTTTTCCTTCGCGGTCGATCTTGCAAAGTCCGACCCACTCGCCGAGCTTCTTGTTGTCGTCAACCTACGAAACAAGAAATAGCAATATAGTCACATGAAGGAAATAAATGTCAGCTTATTTGGTGAAATAAAAGCCATGTGTACTGGACTGCATCTCAGATCAAAATTGGGTAACAAAGGCAATCTCCTCACAGGGTTCAGTAGAGGGAGCCAAGTTGTCATCACTGACACAGAAGTACCTTTCACAAAACCTTGAATGCTGAAGAAGTCCAAGAATCCAAAATCTGCCTCGATAAACCAATCGCTTACCTTGATCAGGTTGATCTGATGTTCGGCGCACAGGGCCTCCACCAGCTTGACGTACATGGGCTCGTCACAGTTAGCAGCCAGGACGCAGAGATGGGCCTGACGTCTGCCAAAAACAGAAGAAATTTGCTAGATGTAAGAAATAAATACGCAAGGCATAAAAACAAAAATGGCACTTTGTGACAACGCTTTCTATGTTAGGAAAAGAACAAGAGCAGCCAATCACTGCAGCAGTAAAGAGCAAAAACTCTTATTTGTCAGAAAATTCTAGATTAATCGATCAAATTTTATTTGTATAAACATTTCAGCAACAAGGCATTTCAAAGTGCTTTACATCATAACAAACACAAAGTCATCCAAGATAGAATCAACAATCAAAACATTACATTAAGTAAAGTGGCAGATTAAATGTAGTTCTTTGCCAAAGCAGGGTGGGGACATGAAGGAATATCAAAGCAAATGCAACTGGAGCAAAATAGCCTGAAACAGGCTTGACTTTGACTGACATCATAAACAGAAAGGTCTGATACAGGTCCCACTATTTTCTGCAACATAAACACTGATGTGCGAGCAAATCCTGGCAGGATGAGTTTTAACTACAAGCTGTGTGCTGGACTGTATCTCAGACAGCATTTGGGTAACAGAGGCGATTTCCTCACAAAGTTCAGTAGAGGGAGCCAAGTTATCATCACTGATACAGCAGCACAAGTTCCTAAACTCTACCATCTGTAAACACCACGCATTTGAAGTATCTGCCACACTTCAGCAAATAAAACTTTTTCCGGATGTCTGACCTTCACTGTCAGCCCTGGAAAAGCCAAGCTATAACAATAGACTTAAATATTTTATCTAAGCATTGGCTTAAGCTTTTAGGATATATATATTTTTTAAAGTAGGCTGATAATTACTGACTTTTTTTTTTTTTGGTGCCTCGCAATGCTTTGCCTTAAAGATGCTAAACCAACCAAATTGTCTCCTTTAGCCACATTTTCTTCCTTAACGTTTTAATAAACCTTGATCAACTTGAAGCTTTTCCAAAAAATGTTATTTTAAGTTATTTTAAACAACAGAGATTCAGCAAAGAATCCTATAAAATGATGATAAAGCCATTTCCTAAGGTGTTTCCACTTACTTGTCCAGGGCCTTAGCAGCCTCACGGATTCCACGTGCAAGGCCGTCGTGGATAAGTGCGGTCTTCAGCACTTCAGGGAGAGCGGTGTTGACATCCATCACACCTCCGGCAGCAGTGCTATCAAGAAGCAAGCATTTTTAAAAAAGGGACAACTCCGACTTCACGTTTGAGAAATTAGCATGTATTATTGAGCTTCTGGCACATCAGACGGAAAATTTCACTCATTGTAGAGTGAAGGGGTATCCGACAAAGAACTGAATCATCACTTAAGCAGAGCTCAGAAAAGCTTAAGTCTCCAGACCCGCTGGACCTTAAACACTGGCACTAGAACGAATTTTATTTGTTTTCTATTTACATCTAGCTTACAGCTACCAGAACATAAAAAGCAAAAATAATTAACACTAATTACAAAAGTAACAAGAAATTAAGTGGATTAACTTTCATTTAGACTGCAAAGGTTGTCGACAGGTCAGTCAACTCTCAGAAAATGGTTTGCTTTTTTGCAAATACTGAGTCCATTAACCAAATCCTAGGTGCACCGTTTACACTTCCAGTCCCAGTGACGCGTTTCAAATAAAGAAGAGACAGTACATGCAGATTTTGTTGTCTGTTGCTTCTTGTAAAAGATAAAGCAAATGTCACAATGTTAAATCCCTTCATTTGTTTTAGGACTACAGCAATTGCTGTTAAAAGTCACCCGATACAACCTCACAACACCCAGTAAGTCAATTAATCTCATGATAAATAAAAAAAAAAAACACGCTCAATCATTTTCATTTGCATCATTTCTCATTTTTCTCTCCATCAAAACCTGAACAACAAAAGTCTTCAGCCTGGTGCTCTGGTCTCAGCTAGCTCCTTTATGAAGGACAATTTTGTTTACAGAGACTTCACAATTTTATTTGTTGTTTAGCTTGGACATTTAAAATGTCTTCCAGTTCCAGTGTTAAATGTTCACTAGAATTAATTTTTTTAGTGTTGAAATGTTGAACTTGCATTGTTATACCATTACCATTGTACTAGTTGGAAATGATTTCAAAACAACAACAATGGTATTATGCTTTTTTTTAATTATTATTATTATTATTTTACCAGAATAAAAGCCAATTGAGATTAAAACAATTTTTTGAGAGAATCCTGGCATAACAGCATCACAAAATCTTCTGGGACAATTTATCGCCCAGCAAAATGTATCATCGTGACAGGCCTACTCATGGCAGAGTATGAAAAACATTGTTAGTCCTTTTCTTGAAGCCCTTAAAGAGAAGCTAGACTTTGTTGAGTTTTTGTCAATATCAGTATTGATGCATTAAAGCTTTACAAAAATAACTAAAAGGTTGGAAACTGGTCACAAAATTCAGCACAACTATAAAACCCCAAGTTAAGAAGGTGCTCTCATTTTTCTTTTAAATAGAAAACTGTAAGGGACTTGATCAGTTTTAAATTTACTTGAATAAAAACAATCCCCATATTAACAGATTTAAGCATGCAATAAATATTCAGTACGTAGCATAACACACATCCATCTATCCCCTTATTGTTTATAGATTGCAACTTCATATGTTCATAGAGGGCCAATATAAAGGCACCCTAATCTTAAATAAATCTCTGTCAACTTTGTAGCCGCATTTAAGGAATTTTTTTTTTCATACAGATCCCATCAGTCGTATATCTCAGCTTAGCCAGCCTCCTAGCTTGCCAAGCGTCGTTTGAAGCTTTAAACCTATGAGACTACGCGGAGCTTCTCAAAGCTTTAGCTATACATCTCCTTATTGTTTAATAGTCGGGTCTTGTAAGTCCAGCTACTTATATTCATCATTTCTAAACGCACTGCTAATGTAGCTGTAGCTGAAAGAAGCGTCATGCTCACCCTTCCTCGGCCATTGTAGATTTGCGATGGATGGCGAACTTAAAGTTCTGCAATATATTGGAGACATAAAAGTAGAGTTATTGTCCATCATAAACAGCAAGGTCTGATTAAAATAAAACTTAAGATGCTTGATTATTCGTGCAGATTGTGTCAGCAGTGAGGGAAACGCACCCAATCCTCCTCTCAGGTAGCGGGTAAAGAGGACGTCATAAAGCTGCGACATTGGTTTAATACCGGCAGGGAGGCGATGGGAATTCCGAATCCTTTTGTGATCCGCATCATTTGGCTCTGCTCACCAATATTGACCGACTTTCTGTGTACTTCCAAACTGATCATTAATCAGAATCCATTGCTCCCGTCTCTTCACGCTATATGTTGTTTATAAGCAAGGTTTTGACATTTATTAGATATGTGTGTATACATCAACGGCAACATTAAGGCTGATATCAGATGTGAGTCAGTAGGCTCGTTCTGGAGCAATACATCACAAATACAAAACGCATGGAATATTTTTGCTTTCTGCATTTTTTTCTCGTCGTTTTTCAATAATTATTTGCAAATTTTCGGACACATTCTATTCAATTGTGAAAACATTTTATCTGACCTTTGGAAAAATGTTGCTATAAAATATCTGAAATTCTTGTCTTTCTTCTTTCAGTAGGCTAAAGGTACTGAATAAAAAATGTACTTAAAAACATGTTTATATTTAACAATTACATTTTTAATAAATTCAATAAAAACCAAGTTTCCTTTAAACTTATTGGCATGTTCTAAGTAAGTTTTAAAAAACTATATTCTAACACAAAACATTTCCCTCACCTTTTGTAGTTCTGTTGCTCAAAAGGTTGTAAATAGTGATGTTGGCTGATTACTGTAGAGTGAAATTATATGATTGAAGTAAGAAAGAACTACAAAAAAATAAATGAGAATAACACATAAATCAAACAGTTTTGAAACACTTTATTTCACTTTTACAACATTCCAAAATGTGCTGCTACCCAAAAACCCATATGTTTTTTTCTCAAAAGACAACCCTTCTTGGCATCCTGAAGCAAATAAAGCACACTGTATGGCACATAGATGAGCAAAAAGATATTCTTTCATAATAGTTTGTGCAGCAAATTCCATTAGTATATTCCCAAAAGTCCCACATTGCTGCTCAGTATTCCCTTTATATCTTGAGGAACTTCTCAAGTTCTTCATTCTCAATCGCTTCATTGAATGCATTAATGTCCTGGGGAAAAAAAGAAAGAAAATGAGCTGATTAAAAGTTTAGTTTGAGATGGAGGAATCAAGAGAAAAACATAAAGAAAAACATAAGTTATTTAATTGTTTACAGCACAGGAAGGAAAATGTGACGTACTAATATTCTCTCTTAATATCTCCCAGTAGCTTGTACACAATGTTTCATATTTATTAAAGCAGTTTATTACATGACTTCACACAAACATTGTTCATTACTTCTAGAGTTCTGTAACCATATTTGGATAAATAGAAATGTTAGGCTTTCATGTGACTCGTCTACTCTACCAAAACTGTTTTCTTTCAAACAGTTTCTTGCAATGTAGGGCAAGTTTAAGGGATGACAAAAATAAGACTGTTAAGTTACTTTTTTTTTTATTTAAAGAAAAAATGTTTTGTTTAGGGTTAAGGTTGGGTGTTTTTATTCTTCTGAGAACAATTTCATAGAAGAGCAAGAACATCATATGGTTTAATAATGAAGTCTGATTGTACAAGATTTGAAGGCTGTGTGTGGGTGCAAGTACTGTATGGTGGACTATTTGTGGAAACTTTATTCCATGCTAAGCAAAAAAAAAAAGCAAGCCAGAAAGAAATGTGCTTTGGAGTCTTGCCCCAAATCACATTGGAGCAAGACGGCAGTGTGCTTGACAAGTTGAAACTTGACAAGTTTCAGCCCCTTAAATCACACCAAAGTGGTATTACACAACTGGATTCATCTTATAATAAAAGCGTTTCATTGAGGAGGTAATTCAACCATTCAATTCATGTGTAAAGCATCACGAACGGACCAAAAAGGATGGCAGAAAATAAAGTCTCTGGAACTCCAAAATAAAATGAGAATAGGTTCTTCTTTGTGGGCTTTTTTTTTTTTTTTTTTAGAATTAAAGTAGAGTCTGTGAAGCCACAACATGGGTGATTCATACAGCAAATATTTATTTAGTCCCTGTGTCCACACCCTACTGTGCTGCAAGGATTTTTTAGGTGTGGTGTATGTGGCAACCCTTCGCATTTAAATCTTTTTGTTTTAATTCACCTCATTCTTTCTAAATGTTATCACTGTTACAGGATTAATGAAAACTTACTCCACAGTATGCATCTCCGTTGAATATCTGTGGAGGAAGTGCAGTTGGATTGTTTGCCTTCTTCCTCATTAAATTCTTGTCCTCATCGTTCTGAGTAATATCCACTTGTTTGAAGGCAATCTTCTTAGAAGTGAGGACAGAGAAGATTCGTTCTTGATTTTTCTTCACCTGGAAAGAAAAGCATTTCATCTGTCAGTAGAGGTCAAGTGTGCCCATGCAGTGGCTGAGTCTGAGTTCTACCAAAGATACACCTGATCACATGATCTTCTGAATTGTGCACACAGATTGTCTACACATGGAGAAAACATTGTGCATCATGCCTCGCTGTATTTTCTGCTGCAAAATAATAAGGAAAACAAAGACTGGATACTGTACCTCCAAAGAACCGCTCACACTGGCCATGTACACCGTCAACATGTCTGCTATTCCCAAAGTAAAACACCAATATGGACAAAAACTGAGGTTTTCAGAGAGAAACTACCCTGAGAATGTTGCAGTTATGCTGTCTGAAGGTATGTGGGCTTGCTGAAGCAGCAGTCAAGGTGAACAGGTTTGGACAGAGTTTACCTTCCTGCATGGACACACCCACTCGTCTGACCATATTCCAGTCAAGGCTTGTCCTTGTCATTAGCAAAACCATGCAAGAATGCACACTCCCACACAGAAGCACACCTTTAAAAGCCCCGAACAGCAGCAAAACTGCATTAAAGTCTGGAATTTAAAAGTTACACACAAGCATTTTTTTTTTCCTTTCTATTATTAGGCCCCTTACTCAAACACTGTTAAGCACAATGAATCGATTTGAATATTTCCAGTTTAAAATCCACCATATGCAAGACTGCACAGTTCATGCCCAGTGGTGGTTTCAGGTTTCAGATATGGGTGACATGGGCAACCACCCAGAGTGACATGTTGTGGGGGGTAGCATGAGAACACCCCCAACACACCCCAACCCTGTCCTTTATTGTTGCCTGGTATGTTAAGGATTGTATGACAGTGCCTGTTGAACACAGCATTTCAGAAAAAGAATATACAGATAGTCAAACATTGTGCTCCTCGTGAGTTGGCTTGGGGTTGGTTGCTTTGGAGATTTAATTAAGGCTTTGAGATTGAGTGGCTAAGTCAAGTTCTGAACCAATATTTAATTGAGACTGTTGCATGATCTTAAACAAGTAATTCATGCTTGAAACACCTCCAGTGTGAGGAAATTAAAACAACTCTTCAAAAAAAAAACAAAAAAAACAGCTGGCCAAATTTTTTCCACAACATTGTCAAACGGCAAACACTTAGTTGTTGCAGCCAAAAGTGGCACAACCAATTTTTAGCTTGGTGCAGCTTATTCAGCCGACTGTACAAGCTGCTGAAACAATTATCGGGAAACATTATAACATTAAAATCAAATAATCTATTTTAATAGCCAGAAAAAACACCTTTTGTTTTTGCTTGCACATGAGTAACTGCAGGACTATATGTTGATAGCCTAACTATCAAAAAGTCATATCCAAACAGAGTGGAAGTAAGCTAGCATTAGCCTGTTGATTCTGGAGACTCAAAGCATTGTTCAAACATTATTAACTAAGATGTGAGTTTACTTGAAGCTCTTAGCCCTTATGTCCCTAATAAGAAAGTTCATTAGAAATAAATTTTAATGCACTGCCTAGCATACCCTAGAGAAAAAAATATACTTTAGTATATTTCAAATATACTTACATTTGTGTAAGTACATTTTAGGTATACTAAGTATTAAGTGTACTACCTACAAATATATACGAAGTATACTTAAAGCATGCTTGTACCAATTTTAACATTATAACTTTAAACATATTTACATATAATTCTACCAAAATACACTTTTAAAAAAATACATTAAATAAAAGTATACTTTAAGTGAACAAAATATGTATTTGCTGAAGTGTATATTTAAAATATGTATATTTAAAAGTGTATATTTTAAATATGCATTTTTAAAATGCATATTTAGAATATGCATTTTGAATATGCATATTTTTAATATCTTTAAAATATGCATTTTAAAGATATTTAAAAGATATCATAGAGCATATATTTCAAAAACTATATGCTCAAAATAGAATTTTTAAAAATTCACTTAATGCTTACTTTAAATGATAAATTTCAGTATGTTTTAAATTACATCTTAGTGTATACCTTAGGCTAATAAAGTATGCCTTTTTAGGTACCTTAATAATATCTTACTATTTTTGTGAAAATGAAAATGGCAAAGAAGAAAAAAATAACAGTCCTTATAGTGGAACTTGATGTAATGTTTAACAAAGTAAATAATGTGTTCATACCTCAAAATATCAAAGATTGACAGTTTAGGGACAGCGGTTCTACAACAAAAACAATACTTGTCCTAAACACTAACCTCCACATCGTCTTCATGGTGTAAGGCTTTTTTTTTTTTTTTTTTACTCTGAGCAGCTGGCTACCGTTTTAACAATAACAACAACTTGTTGTTGTTATTGTAACTTATTAAGTGCTTAATAAGTGTTTATTAAGCACTTAGTTACCAACACTAAGTGCTTAATAAACATGATTTGATTTAAAAAATAATTGGACAGAATTTATTCCCCTTGCTAATCTACTATTTCTCTTTCATGCATTTTATTCATTGTCAGCTTTCAGAGCCTGTGATGGACTGGTGACCTGTCCAGCGTGAACCCCACCTTCATCTGATGACTGCTGGAGATGGGCACCACCAGCCCCCCTCACCACCCTGCAAGGATCAACGTGTTCATATCATGGATGGAAAGATTTCTGGGTAGTTTGTCTTATAGTTTGTCACTTAAAACAGCTTCATAGTTAATGCCAACATCAACAAAGCAAATGATAAAATTTAACATACTTAGTATATTAATTTTTCACCAGGATATTCTGAGTTCATTGATTTTGAAGAAATGTATGATCAAAGTCAACACTCTTTTCAAAGCAAAACTTTATTAATCGGTCACACTTTACAAAAAGCAAATTACTGAGAAACACCAAAAACTTGAAGAAAGACCTTCAACTCATCCTTGCACCAAATAGCATTATGATTTACTTTATCTTTAAAAATCACCACAGGAATATGAATGAAAACAATTGTTTCTGACTAAATGAATCATATTGCATGAGAGATTAGAACTATATTTTATCTGTGCAAACAATGAACAGTTGTTTATTGTTCGCACTTATCATTAAAGCAAATGATAAGGCTTACATCATTCAATTGTAAAATAAAAACTAAAAATTGCTTTTCAAAAAATAAATGTAAAAACACAACAAAGTTCCCTATTTATTTTTTAAGGAGCTTCTACACACCATCAAAATATCCAATGCTTGTTCCCGATAGGTTGGTGTTCTAACAAATAAGTTTGCTCTGAAGTCTCAGAACATTAAGACATCAGCGTTGGTGTTTTCAACATCAAGCCTTTCAGCTTGATGTTGTGTTACTTTGAAAATAAGTAGTAGGTCTGTGTCGGATGGTACTGCTGGTTGATCCATTAAGGGTCCATTAAGGATCAACCAGTGGTTCACGCTCGTAACAGACTCTTCCTGCCAGATCTTCTGGGACCTTTTCCTCAGTGCTCTCAAACTCAAGATTGTTGTTCATTCTTTTCATGCTGTCATGTTGTCCTCTATCATACAACTGGTTGGTACGTTCCCTAAACATGAGGAAGACAGATACGATTGGAATTATGTCACCACAACATAGTTTCCAAACTGTTTGACCTCAAATCAGTGACAGCAACATTTTGTTGCAGCTAACAGAGGCTTAGACTCAGGTCATACCAAGCTGATAAAATCACAAAAGACTTGGAACTTAACTTTTATACTAATAACTTATTTGGTCTTGAGCCATTTGACTTTAAAATACTTGATATCTTTCACCCAACAGAAAGTGCACTATAATAGAGCAGCGGTGTGACCATGGCTGGCATGCAATCCACCCTGCTGCTGGTCATTCACAAATGGCCAGAACCTGCCCCTGTAGCTGCACAGGCACAGAATCATCTTACTTCATTATCTTCTGCATCTTATGATGACACTAAAGAAGTCAATGGTGGTAGAGAGCTGCTCTCTTCCAGCGATATCAAAGAGTGTAAGTTCTTTTCTGGTTTTTCTGTATTTTTTTAGCCAAAACACAAAAAATTGAAAATGGCCATATATTGTTGTTATAGTTAGAAAACATTTGCAAACACCTGCCCTAAATAAAATTTAGCACAACCAATTGCCATCTGAACACTTCTGTATTTCAACAAATAAATAGCTTCTACCTATACGCTATTTATCTCCCTTTATACTCAGTTGTTTTACAAAATGCATCATGGGATTTTAGAGAGTGAACAGCATTAGGTTAAGGTGTACATAAAAGACGAAGTTGTGGAGACGTTAGTAAGACAGCTGCAGATTATCCTTACCTTTCATCAAGTGCCCCGTTGCCTCTGTCGTCCAGCTCTTGTTTTTTGGATTCTAAGCTGTTGTTAAACTGAACCATGATAACTAAAAAGAAAGCATAATATCATGGTCAACTGAAAACCAGTTCCCGTTTTCACAAAAAGTCATGGATTACTCAGTTCTTACTTTAAACTATGATAAACTTGAATTCCTTCAAAAAAAAAAAATTTCATTAGAACCTAGGGCTGTAGCACAGGTGATTTTGTTAAAAAATATATTTAACATTGGATTTTTTTTTACTCTAAAAAATAAATCTAATGTAATTTCAGTTTAGATGTTTTTTAGAAGTTTTCACTCTGAGACTATGCAACATGGATGAAAAAATCTGTTTACTTTAGAGCTTTATTGCTAATTTGAAAGTCAGACGTTTACATTCAAGAACTTCTGATAGGTTAACTTAAACATTGCAGGTAATTGGACACACACCTGTGGATGTATTCTAAAGTTATAATTTTGGCAATTTGAGGCTTGCTCTGACTTAACCTTAGACAGTGAAAAAACAATGTAGGTATCTTTTCATTTGGTGTATGCAGTGTGTTACAGTACATGCAGTGTGTCACAATGAAAAGAATCCATTACACCCTGCTGATAAGAGTTGTAATACACAGCAACATCCAAATGATAAACTCTGCAAGTTTTCAAACATAAATGAGTGATAAAGGCCCAATGGACCACTGCACAATTTAGTATTCAATAAACATTAACAATAAAATAAGAATCTTACCAGCGCCTCGCCATTTCTTTTTCCAAACAAAGAAACCAATGACCAACAAGATAAGCAGTATCACTAACACACTCACAACACCTGCAACAACTGATGAAGAGGTGGTTGCTGTAAAGATAAAAACATGTGTTGGAAGAAAAAAGAACTAAAAACAAAAATATGATGGAAGTAAAGCAATTATTTCTTTATGTTAAATGTTACCGAGTACAGTGAGTTGGAGTGTCTTGGAGGGAGAGGAACAGAAGGGAATTGATGAGATGTTAACAGTGTAGACACAAGCATAGTCTCCTTGGTCTTTAAAATCTATTTCTGGGAATTCAAAGTACGCCATGTAGAAAATGTTGTGTCCAAACGCTGGTTTGACCTCAGTGATATTTTTGTTAGACCTGCTCAGGTAGAAGACGCCACCAGGAAACTTGGAATGAATGGCGCAAGTTATGGAGAAGGCACTTCCTTTGGTGATGGATAGTTTAACAGGACTGTAGATCACCATCTGGTGAGCAGATGTTAGAGAGATGCTGGGTATCCCTAGCTTTACTGCAAGATAAAGACACATTTTCTTTTAGATTTCATGATAATGTCTGTATATAAATATAAATTTATAGTATGTTTTGTAAAACTATACGTAAAAAAAAACAAAACAATGAAGAAACTTTAATTTACCGTTAACAGAGAGATCGACTGTATTTCCTTGAGGATAATAAATAATTTGATCTGCCAGTTTCTTATGATATTCACAGAAGTATGACCCATTTAGGCTGAACTCTGCTTGAGGGAAGACAAAGGTCGCCGCCTCATGGTCTGAGAATTTTTCCTTAGAAAATGACCCTTGAGTGTTTTTTAGCACAAATGTTCCACCCAAGTGTTCTGTTGCCACGGTGCATGTGATTTCCACTTTATCACCCCAGGTTACCTCTGTAGAAGGACTCAAAGTAATCTGAGGCTTTTGTAAATCACCTGAAATGCAGTTGTAGAATGACAAAAGTTCAATTAGGGAAGTAAAATAAATTCTAGATTCAAAATGAACCTGGTTCCTTACCTAAACAGATGACACCAGCATCTTCACCATGCCCACAGTTATTTTCTCCAAAACCACGGTGTTGACAGTGTGTAAGTGCAACTTCTTGGCCTGTACACTCCACATTGTCCAACCATATTGGACCGGAGCCTCTACCAAAATGTGCACTGGTGGGGGCCGAGACCGCATGACCACAACCAATCTGTCTGCACACCACATCAGCATTGCTCATTTGCCAGTCATCATCGCACACGGTACCCCATTGGCCTTTGTAGAAGATCTCCACTCTGCCAGAGCACTGGCCTGAGCCACCAACCAACCGCAGCTGGGCTGCATGAAAACAGAAAAACATTCTGTACAAACCAAATGGACACCCGAAGAGTCACACCTTTACAAACAAACCATGATCAAACCTGTCACAGGTAAATAAATCAATAAAACCCATTAAACTCTACCTTTATACCAAATGTAATGATTAAAGATCTAAACTCAGGTTTCATTGTGTTTGCCGTAGTTTTAATATAGATTCAAATCAAACTCAGAACCTCTTTTATCACAGTCTTCATTCCATGTCCTAGCTAAAAAAAAGGAAGTCCTTTAGATGTCAAAAAAATTAAAGGACAATTCACAAGACAATTTTGAGACATAGGCAAAAAAAAACAAAACACTTGTTTAACCTGTCCTGACCTTTCTACTGCTCAAAATGACAGGGATGTCCCCTTATATAATCAAGGGCAAATAACCAGCGAATGGTCTTCTGCTTGGTATTTTTGGATGGAAAATATTATAAAACATGATGCTATCTATTAAAACCTTACCTGCACACACAGCCCCAGCATCATGTTCATGTCCACATGTTGATCTACTGAAGCCATTTACTGAGCATTTTTGAAGAGAAGTCAAGTTGCCAAAACATGAATCACTCGCTTCCACTACAGTTCCATTGCCTTGACCAAAGGAAGCGCCACCAGGAGCGTTCAAAGTATGGCCACACTCCAGCAATTGGCATACTACCTCGGCTTTACTTTCCGTCCAGGCTGCATCACAAACCGTTTGCCATGTTTCAGCATGACGGACCTCAACCCTTCCAGAGCACTCGTCCTTGCCTTTAGCCAACCGGACCGCTAAGCTCCCTGTGAAGACAAGTCATGCAAAGATGTAGCCATACAGTGCACAATATCTAGTCAAAAATCTGGTATTTTTAATGTGAACTACATGCAGGAGACAAGAACCTCTAGGTGTATTTACAGAAGAATCTTCAACCACAATGTCATGTTGAGAAAAAAAAATAAACCAAGGAAACAAACTAAAACCATGAATGTTAATTTCGTTTTTATTATTACTCACCTGTGCAAATCACACCAGCTTTAGCAGTTGTGTTGCATGTTCTGTCTCTGAATGGTCTTTGTGGGCACTGGGAAAGAGTAGACTCCCTTCCACTGCATTCAATTTGTTCAATCCAGGTCTGTCCCGACCCAAGACCATATTCTGTCAATTTGGTAATTTTATGAGCCCTCTCGCAGTTCAGCTGTCTGCACACAACTGTTGCATCATTAATGTCCCAGGATTCCCCACACACAGTCCCCCACTGGCCTTTATCAAAAAACTCCACTCTTCCAGCACAACGATGGGGCCCACCAGATAACTTCACATTTCCTGGAAATTACAGGTGACATACAGCGGTGATCAGAAAATTACACATTTCATGTGAATTAACACTTTATTGTGATAGTTTGTTAAAATTGGACATGCCACATACCAGAACATTGGACTGATGCCTCTTCAATGCGATCATTTCTGTTTCTGGTATACTCTCTCAGCGTGCATTGAGTGACGGAGTGCTCTGTACCACTACAACTCATCTTTAAGCCTCTGAGGTCTACACTGTCCCCAAATGATCCAGAGGCCTTGACAGCATCTCCACAATTCATATCTCTGCACACAACTGCAGCTTCATTCATACCAAAGTTGACATTGTATACTGATGACCAGTGGCCCTCATTGTAGACTTCAACCCTGCCAGAGCAGGTGTCAGTGCCATTTATCAGTCTAAGGTTAGCTAAAAAAACAAGAAGAGTTTTCTAGGTGATCAAAGTCTGATCTGACCGCATGAAATTTTGATAATCACACCTCTGAAACATAAGATAAAAGACAGTAACATAAATACCTGAACAAATCACCCCAGCATCTTCCCCATGGCCACAGTTGTTTTCTCCAAAAGGAGGTCGGCGGCAATGCAAAAGGGACGATTCATTGCCGATACAGTTTACATCATCTAGCCAGATGCCTCCCTGGCCTTGACCAAAGTGGGCTGAAGTTTTAGCTGTCTGAGCGGATCCACAGTCCAAGGCTCTGCACACCACCTGAGCATCTCTGATGTCCCACTCGTCATCGCATACTGTTCCCCATTGGCCATCATGCAGAATCTCCACTCTACCTGAGCATCGGTCAGTGCCATTTACAACCCTAATTGGGGGATTTCCTGAGGAAAAGTCATATTTGAAGTACAAAACAGTTATTAATTGCCAGATCAGAGAACAACTTATTGTAGTACTTATTACATCTGATTAGTTCTCTTTTCAAAGGCTTGATTGCTACAAAACTTTAGAATCTGCATTTAACCATAATAATGGACACACCAATTTATCTATCTAAGCAAATACATTCCTAAGCTATTATTATTATTATTATTATTATTATTATTATTATTATTATTATTATTATTATTATTATTATTATTATTATTATTATCTTCTGGCTTCACAAAACAATAAGATGCAAAAGGTACAAAATAGTCATGTTTCATAAATAATTGAGAACTATATTTACCTTAGTCTACTGTATACCATGTTCACAACTATACTAATGTATAATTAAAATCTAAGTTAGTTAGCAAATGCAATGTGGCATAGTAACATGAAGATGGCTTGTAATGGATAAGAAAAATTCAACCACTAAAGAGCCTTTTTATGAACTGGTTCAACATGGAAACTTAAATGTTTTGTTTTTTCTTGTTAAAAATATGGTGGGTTACATCTTGTTTTTACAAATAGTCTGTCTTACCTGCACATGAAATAGAAACACCTTCACATCTCCCGACATGTTCGTCCACCACACACTGACTGATGGAGCTGACGTTATCAGAGCATCTACTTATAAACCCTGGCAGTGGGCTGTCACCAAAAGTGAAGACGTCTTGGTTTTTCTTTGGACTTCCACAACTGAGTTCTTTACAGAGTACTGTAGCCTCTGTCCCACCCCAACGGTTACTGCAGATCTTTCCCCAGCGACCATTGTGGAAGACCTCTACTCTGCCAGAGCAGCTGTCGGTCCCATTAATCAATCTCACATTCTCTGGTAAGTAAGCAGTTAAAGAGATTTATGTCAGATTTATCTAAAATTACTTGTGTATATATCAGTGGCAAAAATATTAGAGCATATGTTACCTGAGCAAACAACACCAGCATCTTCATGGTGGTCACAGTCATGCTCTCCAAAACCTCTATGTGGGCAGTCAGACAGGGACTTCTCATGTCCGGTGCAGTCAATATCATCCAACCAGACCTGGTCCTGTCCTCTTCCATAGAAGGCCTTGTACTTGACAGCAAGAGCATTCCCACAGTTCATCTCTCGGCATGTTACAGCTGCTTCCTGCATGCCCCATTTGTCATCACAAACGGTTCCCCATTGTCCCTCATAGTACACTTCTACGCGACCAGAACATCGATTTGTCCCATTTATTAGCCGGATTGGCTTGCTATCTGTGAAGTTTTAAAAAAGAAATCGAGATATGTCCAACCAAGCATGCGACAAAAATAGAATGTTTAGCGTTAAAGTTGAAGTAAATTAGTGTATAATGTGAGTTATAAGTTTGACTTACTCATGCAGGAAATGGTAGCATCAATGCAGGTTTCTCTGAAGTCTTGCATCACACAGTTGGAGATGGAGGTCTCGTTCCCAACACAGCTAGCTTTGACACCATGCAGGCCCTGTCCCTCTCCAAAGTATTGGGTTGCAGCCTGAATAACAGGCGAGCCACAGCTGATCTCCCGGCACACCACGTCTGCTTCTTCCTTACCCCAGTCACTGCTGCACACTCGTTTCCACTGGCCATCTTGGAAGAGCTCCACTCTGCCATTGCAATGACTGGTTCCGTTGAGAATCCGAATGTGTTCTAAAGCAGACAGTGATCAGTATAACATAATAGGAAAGCTTGAAGGGGGGCAAAGAATCTCATCCACCACTCAAATCAATGACAATCAAAACAAACCAACAAAAACCAATAACAATTCAATCATAAAAGGCTTTGGAGTAGATGTTGTTCATTTTTACCCATTTTCCATTTTGCAGTGCAAGATGAAGCACTCTGCAAATGCACTTTCGGTTTACCTCAAGGTGTGTCAATTTACTCCAATAAATATCTGAAATAGGTCACTTATTGTTATTTTTGTTTAGTGAGAGATCCTAATCTGTCATGTTTTATAAGAGCCTCAACAAGGATCGGAACTAAATAAGTGAAAGAAGGGTGTATATTATTTTCAGAAAAAATAATGTACAATTAAATCAATGTTTTTTTAAGATTAGCACTTTTATCTCAAGTCATTAAAATACATTAGACAGTCATTGCAGCTCACAGAATATGCATAGTACACCTTAACATCTATATAAAAAAATGTTAAATACTGATAATAGTGATATTTTTTTGTTTCATTGTTTTGTTCTATACCCCATGAAACAACACTTGTGCCACTCTGATTCCCTTGGTAAATTTGGTGGAGAAAGAAACGCCACTGTCGAGATTGGATTAAGAAAAGTCTCGATGATGAAACTGCAAAACTTGCCACACAGCAGCAATGTGGGCTCTTGGGACCATGGATGATTTTCCCTGCTCATTTGATTTAAATTCAGTAAGTTTCTAAGTATTTAAAAGTCTAGATTTGTAATATGAGGTAGAAGATCAGGGTCCGTGCTTCAACAAACCTGAACAACAACCCAGATAGTGTACCTACTGATAAGCATAGTTCCACTGGTTTGATTTGACCTTGTTCACTTTGAACTCATTTAAGTTCAAAGTGAACTTAAATACTGAAAGTACATTTATGATTATAGTCTTATAACATTTGCACACATTTTACAAATGGATTTATTTTGACTCTGGTTCTAAAAAGCACACACATTTATTTTCCCAGATAATAAGTATGGGCTCCAATGAAATGTATGATGCAACTCAATTATAGTGAGTAATATCAGACTTACCAGAGCATACAACTCCAGCATCTTCGCTATGCGCACAATTATTAACCCCAAAAGGCTTGTGCTGGCACTTGGTAATGGAGGTCTCTTTCCCATTACACTGCACATCATCCAACCAAATCTCATTTGCGCCTTCTCCAAAGAACGCACTTTTCTTGGCCTCCAAAACTATGCCACAATTTAACTCTCGGCACACCACCTCAGAATTAGCAATGCTCCAGTGATCATCACACACAGTTCCCCAGACGTCTTCATGGTAGATCTCCAGTCTGCCAGCGCAACGTGAAGGCCCGACAAGCCTAATTTTATCACATTCTGGAAATAAAATGTAACCAATTTAACAAAAAACAAAAACAATGGAGAAAGACAGCCAAGAGGCCTCTTGGCTGTCAAGAGGCCAAGAGGCCTCTTGACAGCCTCTTGGATGGACATAGATATCCAGATGGACATAGATATCCAGCCACGTGCTTGGAATTTACTGACCTGTAAGTAGTGGTAAGCTCAGCAGACCTGAAGGGCAATTACATTTAGTTTAAATAATTATGTGTGATATGGAGAAGATCTATAACAATCATCAATAAAAAAAGTGTATACCAAAATTTATATGGTGTCTGTTTTAAAATAAACTTAGTATCTTATGTCATGCCCCCAAGTGAAATCTGTCAAAATTTCACTTGGGAGCAAGACATTCTTTGCTGATGTAATTGTAAGGGAAACCATTTCACCAAAGATGAACAGAAAGTATGTGTCTAGAAAAATAAAATCTCACCTGCAATTAAAAGGAAACGAAAACGCTGACTTTCCATATTATGTCCTCAGAGAAGGCCAAATTCTGCAAAAGGTACAGAAAATTTAAGTGAAAAAGAGGAAGCTATTGTTCCCCCTACAATGATGGTTACGTGTGACAAATTTTGGAATGAAATAAGAGCCTTATGGATACTATATCGTTACTTCTCGTTTCTCAAAAGGATAAAGCATGTTTGCTTCTTACCTGAACGTCCAAATATTATTTCCCACTATTTAGAAATTAATAAACAAGCAGAAAATGTGTATATGTCATAGGATGTGGGCGCCATGTGGATCCCTATGAATAAAATGGACTGTGTGGACTTGAAGTGCAAACTCTAACATGTTGACATTTTGATCAATCATTAAAGATGGAACATGACAGGGGATTTCATTTTGTTTTTACACCACACATAAGAAAAAGATCTAACACTCGACATGAACAGAACAGCTTTTAATATGTATTACGTTTAGAAAGCAGATGTGTAATATATTAGCTTTTTTATTTTATTTTTTTTAAAGAAAGGATGAAATAATGTGTCAAGAGATTCAGAGGAAAACATCCAACATCAAAAGGAAGCGTGTTTGAGAACAAATGTCAAGAGAACTTGACCTCTGACCATGTAGGCTTAAGTTATTCTTGTCTTATAATTTTTATATGCTCCAACTATTTAACACTTTTTTAATTTCTACAAATTTTGCAATAACTTTGTTAACAATGCAGAACTATAATTTGGTGTTATTCTGTGTGGGAATCCAGTTTGTAAAATATGCACACATACTAATCATTGAGGAAAAGTGTGCTGAACATTTCAATGATTTAGACTTTCACATAAATAGGTAAAATTTTGGATTACTTCTTAGCAAACGCATGGATGATTTTGAGCTTCAATGTTGAAAAGTAAAACTTTGAAAGTTTTTTTGTTTGTTTTTTAAATAAATTATAATGTGGCTGTTTTAAAAGAAAAAAAAAGTTCTCTTACCTTGCAGGCTTGATGCAGCCTCTCTTTAAACAAGAATAGAAAAATAATGAAAACCTAACCTCTAGCAGCACCTCACTTTCACAAGCACTTGATATTCAGGAACTAGCTCCTGCCCGCCATCTTTTATATCACTTCGAGCCTGGATGCAAAACATTTCCTATTATGAAATTCTGCTTCTCTATAATCAGCGCATTTATTCATTTCCTTGAACGAACCAAATTTTTCTTCCAAAAATGTTCAACAAAGCAAAACAGCACTGCTAAGTGTAACAAAGCTGTGCCTTCCGGATCATGTTTGATAATACAAAACACTACTTTACAGTTGTAATTTTTAGTAGACCAGCACAAATGCAAAGAGGTTGCATGGCTGAAAGGTGACAGGAAAGTGACAATAGAATAAAAAGTATTTGTGATTTATCAAGCAAAAGTCCTAAAAGTGTGGCATATAACACTGATAAATAGCATCCTCACCTACTGACAAATATGTGTTGTACTGTGCAAGAAACAGTTCTATGTTCTGAGATAATACGGTTTTAATGACCAAAAGATGTTTAAATTAGATTAAACATCTAGTTAAAATTTCAGGCAGGCAAGATCTGGGGGCCAGGGTGTGTGGAGGGTGAAGGAAGGGGGCAGTCTGTGTTCAAATGTATTGCAAAAGTGTATTTGTCTATTCAGCATTTTGGGTCAACTGACTTCAGCTATTTTTTCCTCATCACAATTTCCTTTGCTGAGAATCTGCACTTCTCCTTATTACTGTTTTCATAGTGTACACTCTTACAGGCATTTCAAAAAATGCACTCGATTCTTCGTGTCTATTTACTGATTAACTTGTGAATAATAGATTAATTTAGCTACCATGCAAATGATAATAAATTAGTTTTATAAATACACAATTGGCAGCAATGAACGAGGAGGACATAATGATTGGCCCCTGCTGTAAAAATGAGCAAGTGATAATTTCTCTTCAAAATGAAAATTTTAAATGGGGCAGAAGTGTTGGCCTTAAAAATTAAGAAAAAATGACTGAAAAAGAACATGGCCACTCACCTAAACTTGGTCATATCTGTCAGTTCAATAAACATAAATATTCATAGTAACTGCGACAATGACAAAAGTTCTGTTTTTATGTTTATATTTCTGCATCATCATCCACAAGGTAGCTGGACATCGGTGTGATAGAAGAAGATGCGGAAGGTAGAGTTGCATTGAGACAAATGACTCACCGTGGCAACCCTTAAAGAGAAAAGCCGAAAGAAAAAGAAGATTTCTGCATAAGCTTATGTTGTGGAAGTACAACAAAAAGTGGTATTTTGAGGACAAAGTGCCTTTACTGCTACCATTAACAATGCCAGTATGCCAAATAAATTCACGAGCAGCATCTCGAGAAAACTTTGTAATTATAATGAGGTGCAAAAATCCCTATTACAAGATTTATATCTCATTAAGGCAATGTATAATCTCTTTTAAATCAGAAAGGTTATAACTGCTAAACAGCAGCACCTCTTGGGACTTTTAAATGTCTTTTAGAAGAAAGGGATAGTGAAGAAGGAAAGTCATAGTGAGCCCCTTCATGTCTTTTTAGCCAGTCATAATAAAAAGTGTAATTTTACAGTGAGAAATTTTATTGTTATGAGATACACTCATCTAGTTTTAAGGAAAAGAAAGATTCTGCAAAAGTAAGAGAACTGATTTTTGTCAAAAAGAATTTGGAATTTCTTAATGAAAGGCAGTTCTTCTTACTAAGTATTTACTAATATAAAGGATTACATTTTTACTAATATATCCAGTGTGAGATTATGCCAATGAAATAAAAGAGACTAAGAAATACTTGCTTTATTGTAAATGGTGAAAAGTCATATCTTAAATATTATGGGCCATTAAAGCTCATTTTTCACTGGTGTTCGACTAAATTAGAAATTCACACCCACACACTGATTACTAATAAATATACATAGGATTAAAAAAACCCCACACACACAAAGACTCTAAGCTGCCTGAAAGACATCACAACAATAGGAGACGTAATGAATCCATGTAGGCTTCTCTACATTTGGTTAGTTTTCTTTGTCGTTGACAAAAATACAGACGAGTGACGTTTGGAAAGAAAAACAGGCTAAGCACATATTGATGTTCTAGTAAATCATTACAAACTCTGAGATACAAATCAGGCTCTGGTGGGAAATTACGTTACAACACATCTCATGCAAAGAGGCACTCTCTGCCTCACAAACAGAGAGATCATGTTACAAACAGGATGACTGATGGTCAAGGAAGGTGAAAGGAAAGAATTTACAGGAAATGATTGAAACTGACTCTTTCAAGACAAGATCAAAGACTATAGCCTCTGTAATTTGAGATCGAGAAAAGATTCATCATGTCTTTGTGCTTTGTTTGTTTTCAGAACTTCAAATATTTTCATTCTGAACTTTCAGTACACATGACTGGGATTATTAATTTGCAATCATGTGAACAAGGTGTAACAGAAGCTGCTTTAAATTACTGAGAACCAGGGCCATTACTGAAATATAGGTTTAGAATCTGTTATGTGTTTTGTAGATTTTATGATTATATTCTTTGTAGAACCTGGAAAAAAGTTAACCTGCGTTACCATGTCCAGTTATATAAAACAATTGTTTTTTAACATTGTGTTTACATGTACTTATGTTTAGCCCATCATTCATTTAGGCAGAATCCCCTTACAAATATATAAAAGACAGAAACATGTTAGGAAAATTTATTTAATGAACACTTTAATTATAATTATGATGGTCCAAAACTATCTTGGAATCTGAAAGTCAAATAACATTTCATTTGCTCCATGGTTAACGCCATTAGGTTTACACAGAAGAGAACAGCAAACAGGGGACTTGGCTGTAGAGAAGGTAGGGCTTTATTGACGTAATTTATAATCTTTTTTTTCCCCAGGATCAGCTTTTACTTCCGTTTTTGTTTTACTCTTCAGGGTCTTAAAGGAGCCACATACACATTTTTGACAAAGTTATACCAGGGTGTAAATGACCAAAAAAACTAAATTTGATTTCTTGTATCTCATTACATTTTCAGTGTAATGAAATAAATCACAAATAACTTGACTACTTAAAAGCAATTATACTCCTTCCACTTCATTCTTATGCGGAACTTTTGTTCAGTCATAATACATTTAAATTAGTGCTTTTTTATCTGTCCATATGACAATTTTGTAAGGCAGTGTATGTGGTGCTCTCAGTAAAACAGCCACACTTAGGTTTTTCCATGGTGTGCCGATCTCCTACTACTGATTCATTTTTTTTAAATTAATTATTAGTTTGCTATATTCTACAGTTGTGCTCATCTCTGTTACAGAGTAAAAGCATTTTAAAATAGTAGAAGGAAAGCTAATGTAAAAAATAAAATGCACTTGACAGCAAAGCAATTATTGTGAAATACTGTAATCTGCATTTATGCAAAAATAATCTTTACAGTAATGTGTGATTGAATACAATTCTTATGAGCTTATTAGAAGCAGAAACACAAGCCAAAATTAAAAAAAAGACAGCAAAACAGGAAGAGTAGCACAGTATACTGTGTGGTACAGTGAACTTGTAGATCACTGTTAACAAAAAAATACAAGGTCATCTCATGATGCAACAACAAATGAGACATATCAGCAAAATTGGAAATATTTATGCATGAAATAAGTAGCATTACTTTGCCTGCAATGCCACGTTTGAGTTGAGAAAATAATATATATAATCATCCATGATGATGAGATAATATCAAACCAGAACAAATTAACAGGGATTGGAGAGCAAGTATAGACTTAAGACTGAAAGATAAGAAAAGTTAAACTTATAATTCATGACATATACAGCACAAATATGGAAGTCTGTCCACAGTGGTGTGCATGTTTACTTTGACATTTGGCAGTGTAGAGAGAAGGGGAAACACAAGCTGTCAAAACAACTGGAGCACCTAATCCGAGGATTAAAATGATCTATACAGCCTTTGTTTGTCTTCATCTGTAACAAAATGCAGCCTCAATAGAACTGAAGAGTCCAAGAAACAGACCCAAAGACAGCATGGGAAGGCCAAAATGTCCCAAGTTTAAGTCATGCCTCTATACCGACTGCATGCATAGGAAACAAATAAACATGAAATATTGAAACAGCATTAGTTAACTAGATACAGGTAGCTACAAATGATTTAATTCTGACATTTAGTAAACCTTTTCAGCTTGTAAGAATAATTTTTTTTTAATATAATATTTGGTCATAACATAGACACAGTCAGGCACCCAGGCGAACTCCTGGTTTGTTTTAGGCTACATTAAGTCTTCCCTTCATCCAACCAACCTTCATTAGCAGCTGCTGACTGATGCAGACGCTAACAGAAAGTATGCACACAGATGCTCGCTCACTTAAACAAGGGTGTAAACAAAAACTGTCCTACAGTGAAGCACCTAAACATTTACCTCCATCCATTGCACTGACACTTTTAAAAGGCCACTGATGAAAATGCTGCTACGTGGTTCTCGAGTTACCAGGAATATGTGCTACAAGCATCGTTTGCCGATACGCCGTGTTAAGCAACAAAACCGAACACAAATGGAACCCAGGCAAAGTTAGTCCTCCATGATTTCATCTCCGTAGCTGCAGCGTTGGGCCCTTTTCAGATCTGGTGAATGGGTCAGCGAGGTGGCATTCACTAGGGCTGAAGTTTGGCAAAACTCTGGAGTTGTCACGAGAAAGGAGGTGATGCAATGCAGGAAGTTATGCATGTGTAAAGATGAGCTTGATCTAGCACTCTAATCCTGGGGGGAAAAAAGGAAAAAAAAAAAAAAAATCACAAATAAAAAATCCCAAGATTATTTTCAGATCGCCATTATTTTGTTGCCATTTAGGGCAGAAACTGAAAAATAATAAAACGTTAAGTATGAGTATTAAGAAGGCTTTGGGTAAGGCTTGGATGTAACATGTGATACGTGGATAAACATGAATTTTATGCTTGGAAAAAAAACAAAAGAATCAGAACTATAATTTATCTATGTATATATTGGGCCAAAACCGTCGAGTTTAAATTACTCAAAGCTCCTCAAAATTGAAATAAAAATAAAAAAATAAAATAAAATCACACAAGTTTCCCCTCTGAGCAACAAATAAAACACACATTTTTGCAAAACAAGCAAAATAGTCAAATTTCTCTGGAAAGGGGATCAGTAAATCACTGAAGATCTGAAACATAAGCTTTATCTAACATCTTTTCCTTGAACAAAAATAATAAGAAACAGCAAACAATTTCATAATTTTTTTCATACTGATCAACTTTTGTACTTGCAAAGACCACTTTTCAAGTACGAAAGTTGTGTTGTGTTGTCGTGCATCTAAACATCTTTGGAGAGCATATTACATAAATATGAATGTAGTCAAAAATATAGATGAAACGTGAGACGAGCGCTGAATCTTGTTGAAATTTGTACAACTGCTTCTTCTTTTTCCCTCCTCCCCCCACTCACAAGAGAATAAAAAGCTGATGCCTATGAAACGCCAACAGGTGATTCACCAGTTTAACCACAAACTATATTGGGGGAGGGGGCACAAGCTGCTGATTAAGCAATGTTGTGAAAGAGAGCATCTGCTAATTGAAGAAGTAGATTTCTCAGTGCACTGAGTGATTTACAGTACACCACAGAGACAATGTATTTCATTATATATGAACATAAACTCACTGCCTTACTGAGCGGAGAACTGAGTCCAAGGAATGCAAACACAGTGTTGTTCTCCTTTGACTGGAAGAAATCTTCATAGTCCTGAGATGGAAGGACAAAATGTTGATATTTAGTGAAATGCAAATTTATTTTTCTAAATGTTGAAAGATGTTCGTTTGGTTCTCCGTAAGGACGACTTCCTCACGCATTTGTTAAAATATAATTTACCCAGAAGGCACAGCAATGTTGGATTACCTTAGCAAGCGAGAGTGATGGCAGGCAGAGCTGATAATCCACCCCATCCATGAAACTGGATTATGAGGGGATTACAGAGTTGCGTGCAATCTGAGATGAGAACATATCCGACTGCTCCATCTCATTCACTAACATAGGTACGATAATCATACCTATGATTTTTAAAGAAAAAAATCTGTCTGATATGGCAATGTAAAAACAGATTGGTCCTACCATGCCACTGCCTGCCTATTGCTGCAAACGGGAAACAGATTGAGGAAAGATACTTTAATGAGAATAAAGCTGAATACGTGTGTGGCCTCTTATTGGCAACACATTTGTGAATGTGAAACAATCTCACCATTTGAATTAGTTTGTCTAAAGCATGTAAGCCGAATGGACTCTTGATTTGAAGGGAAGAAACTGTTCAAGCCACGGCTTTGACAGAATTTTGCTCTCAATCAAAAGTTTCTGCAAGGGGCCTTTACTCATGTTATTTTAATCAAATATAAAAGAATGTTTCATAATCTGAAACATCAAAGGGTGATGAAAAAGCAAAAAACCAAAGAAATGTGTAGGGAGGCAGAACCGTATATTTGTTCTGTAATTTTAACAGTGGAAATGTTCAAATCAGTAGAAATAAATGCAACTATCATAAATAACAAGCCCAGACAAAATTAGAAAGTTAAACATTTGATATATGCCTTTTTAACTTTCACTGAATTGCACGAACGCACGCCTGTGTTGTGGCTGTTTTTATACAGAAATGCAGCATTTAAAAACACATCAGTCCATAAAAAGTAGAGAAACAAATATTTTATCTTTTAATTCTGATTCTCTGTTATGTAACACAACATGTGGAATTGCTGCCTAAAAAGAAAAAGATTTGTGGTTAAACTTCACCTCACAAAAACCTGGAAGTTTGAAGAACTGCTGATACTGTGGTAATTACTAAGATACAGAAACTGATATTTATCTTACACCACAGTAGCGATCCTCATTGAAGATCTGTGGAGGCAGTGGGTTGCCTTTCTCCGGTTTCTTTTCCTTGGGGATGTTGCGGTACATCCAGAGCCTCTGCTCCTCCAGCATGGTAATGTCGACTTCCTGGAAGTTAATTCGATTTGCCTCCAGGAAACCCACAACTGCCTGCTGATGTTTCTTTACCTAGACGGGTCAAAAGAGGGGAGCTAAATGATTCGCTTTTAAAAGCACCTGAAATATAGTCACAGTACTTCATAAAACCATGAAGTACATGAAGTCCCGGAGCCATTACAAGAAACACAATGCACTATTTTATAATCTCATAAACACAAAAGAATAAAAGAAATTACAATTCTGCCTCTCAGCCCACTGAAAGTTTACTTCATTGCTCACACATGGTAAGAAACACATGCGTTGATATCTACACTTGAAGTGCATTAACATCATATGGACTCAATTTGCAATGTGAGCATTAAGAGCTATTATTAATTTATGGAGAGGTACAGGTTTGGAATCTCGTATCTGAAATCGTTTAAGCTTGGCATGAATCTCTTCTTACTCAGCTAAAGGCATGATGTTTAGGATGTGATTTAATATTAATAACATAATATTTGATTTTGTTAATATGTCTGTTTCAGCCATAACTGGATTGTGATGGGTCTGATTGACAAACCTCAGTGAAGCAGTGTTTTACAAGCCCCCTGAAACAACAGAAACAAAGGCAACAGAGTAATGCTCAGAGTGGAAGAGACAGCTGGGATCTGGAGTGGATACAGCTGTTCCCTATGGGGCTGACCTCTGGGAGACTGTGCACCTCTCAGGATGCATGACAGCATTTGTTAACTTTGTGGGAAAGAAACATCCAAAGATATATTTAGAGGAAAAGAAACCTCCCACACTTGAAACATCCATCACACAGTGTATAGGCTCACAGGGGAATCACTGCAAACCTGTTTCTTCCTGGAATTATTATTTTTCCTCTTCACTTTGAATATGATTCTTTTAGTCATTTCCAGTATCTTGACAAGCTTTTATTACACATTTTCAGTTTCATTTTTTTTTTCTTCTGTTTTACTTCCATTCTGTTGAGAGTTCACCTGTGTGATTCATAGTATTCCAGATTGGATTTGGAGCTCTTGTTTTGGTAACCCAAAGACAATTTTCCATATTTCTACATACTAACATAGAGCGGGCTCAATTAGCTCATTTACAGACCTGAATTAGACCGTCCATGATGAAAACCCTGAAAATAACTGAGCTGTGTTCGTCCCAGAAAAGCTCTTGACAGTGAAATGTTCATTTGTACCCAACACCGATGGCCAGAATGTTATTGTATTAATTAAAACAGCACATTGTAACTGCTTAGTCTTGTTTGTTCAGGTTTTTTGTGCAGTAACTGTAAGAAAAAATTAAATGTTTTAAATTCCTGGTTAACCAAGGTTCCACTAAACAGAAGTGGATGCATGTAAACCTCATTCAATTCAAGCAAATTTGAAAACAAAACTTTTGTCCAAAGGGATGTGAGAAACTGATAAAGACTACTGCTGAACATGGTTCTACAAGCTATTCAATCACAGAATGTACAATGGCTTCAAGGCAAAACGTCACTATATTAACTTAGATTTAGATTTTTTTATTATCTTTCTATACCTAACATGGTCAAACTGGGGGAAAAAAGTGCTTTCTTTTTACCAATATAGAATATGCTTTAAAGAACAAATGAAACAAGTAATGTTTTATGATACATTCATGCACAAAGCCTAAAGAATTTTGAGACAAATATGGATGACTATATTTGTTGAAGATTACATGACAAATCGGTACATTTGTGTGGCACCGTGTATCATACTGTTTGTGGGAATTTACATGCTATTTTAGAAGTGGTAAGAATCACAAAGGGGCTTTTGTTCTTTATAAAGACAATAAAGGATTGTTCTGTGTGGTCAGTTATAGACAGACTGCAAATAATCTGTTATCTCTTAAAGGTTCTCTTTGTCTGGTAGGGGGAAAAAAACAAAAAACACAGTTTTATCTGGACCACTGGAGTCCATCTGACCAAAGGTTAGAGCTTCAGGGAGAACCAGTGTTAGAAGATCGCAGTGTTAAAATGATAAGGTGAAATGTAGGACGGCTCTAAATATTGAATGAATAAAGTGCTCCTGATTAGTGTCAGCAATCGTGTCAGTGGATGAATTAAGCTTTTTTGTTTGGGCTTATCGGATATATTGTAAAATATACAGACACAAAAGGATACAAACACAAAAATGACCACATATTGGTGTAAAAATTCTTAAGAGATTTTTTTTTTTTTATCGATTAGCTAAGTGATTAAAGAAAAATAATATTTTATTCACTGACCGGTAAAAGAAAACTACTAATTAAAAACAGTCTCATGCCAAAGGATTCATGCCTCTTAAATTTGCTCAGATTTTCTAACCTAAAATAAAAAAAATCCACATTTTTTATTTGGATTGAAGGCATACATTACAATTGTAGGACCAGCGGCTCAAGCTTACTTTGCAAATCTAGAGACTACATTTCTGCTCATCCTTTTCAAGCTTACTAAGACTGGATTGAGAGAGTCTCTGTAGATGACAATTTTGAAATATTGCCAAATATTCTCAGCTGGGCAACAGAAATTCATAATGCTTGGATCAAAGTAGTTTCTTTGTGGCTTTGGGTGTATGTTTAGAAGTTCAATATTGGTCTTGTCTGACTGAAACTTCTTCCATGTTTGCTCTGTCCCCCTACATGGCTTGTGACAAAGTGAAACAGGAAAATGAGTTTCTTTTGACACTAGAACAAATTTACAGACTGACTAACTAATAGCTGTCCATTCAATGGATTATCCCACCTGAGCTGCACGTCTTCGCAGCTCATCCAGAGTAACAGTAGGCCTCTTGGATGCTTAACGCTATCCTTAATACAGTCATTATGTGTCTAGTTAGATCTTGTCAGGATTTTACTTGTGACAGTGTTAAATGTTCAAAGCTTGGGATATTATTTTGAAAACCATCACTGTTTTAAGCTTCTCCACAAATTTGTCTCTGACTTTCTGCTGTGTTTATTTGCTTTAATGTTCCTGTTTGTCATTTAATTTTTATGCTGAGAAAAATACACTCACTTTGACTGTGTTGATATTAATGGTTCAGCCTGTAAGGTAACAAAATGTGAAAAAGTTCAAAGGGTATCAATTCTTTGGTAAGGCACAACACACACAATTTTGACATTTAACATAAGGTTATTTCTGAGTATGAATATAAGTGATGTGACATAGGGAAAGAAATTTGATGTTTTCGCCACCTACATTAGTAACTGGACTATATGTTCAGATTGGAGATACACATCTCTAGTTATTAGACCAGAATCTTTTTGCATGTCCACGGCTCCTTCATTCATATCAATAAAATTCATTTTTCATTGGACTCAACAGATCTTTGTACTGAAGAGAAGAAGATAACCTAATTTGCATATTGTCTATTCTCTGCTGATCATTTCCACCCCATTTATCTGCTTGTATTAAACTGATTATGCTACTCTGGGGTCAAACTTAGACCCTTTTCTAACCTATTTTCTCTGTGCTTGCCTGTTTTATTGCGGGGGTTATTTTTGCACTTTTGTTTTTGAGTGTTTTCCAGATTTCCTGACTTTCTATTACTGCCCTTCAAGAACAGTCTTTACTTTACAGTCTTCACTTTACACCAACTGAGTGACCCATCCTCAGTGTTTCTTCTTTATTCAGCAAATTAAATCAAAACCATTCAGAATGAATAACACTCACATGAGTTCTGCCTTGCACTAGTTGACCCAAATGGTGGAGTTACTTGAGCGTACATGAAAATGTGCGAGACCAAAAAAGAAAATGAAAAAAAAAGAAAAGGACTCTGTGCTTTGAATGTATGTGTGATGAGATTAAAAATAACTCTTTCGTAAACATCCACAGATTTTAGAGGCCCATTTTGAGGAGCTGAGCGTGATAAAATAAATATATTACTCATCTGTACCATTACCTAACTCTTTGAGCATTCATGTAGGAGAGCTGTTTGATGGTTTTTCTACTAACACTCATATCAGCTCTGCCCTATTTTAAAATAATGTGTTGGTTGTTTGCCAAGTGGCTACAACACAAGAGCTACAATTGGTGCCGTTTGTGTACCATTGCAAAATCATTATGGTTTAGAAAATTTAAGGCACCACATGCCACTGAAATGAGTCAAACTGTTTGTTTTTTTTTTCTCCAAGTCCAAATCCCAAATATACAGTGATTTAAATTTTCAACAAAATATTAGAAAGTACTGCTAGCTTGTGGTATTACTTTTAAAAATGCATTTGTGCACCATTCAAAGAAGATAATATAAGTCAGTTAAAGTGGTTAGATTTCATCCTAGATGGAGCAGCAGACACTGATGGTGTTTAAAAGAATTACATGGGGAAATAAACGGGTTGAAAAGAACATTTTGTAGAGGGTCAGCATTAAGAGGCATTTATGGATCAAAAGGTGGAGAACCAGACAGGAATATGGTTACTGCTGAAGATAAAAGGATGGATGGGAAATAATGGGGATATCTTTTAGGATTTCAACAACAAAGCAACACACCTTAATTCTCATTTTCTCTTTTAAATCTTGTGTGCACCTCTTTATTAGTTCAGTGTCTTTACTTTTTTGTTACAAGTTATTCAGATCAAAAAAAAAAATATATATATATATATATATATATATATATGTATGTGTGTGTGTGTGTGTGTGTGTGTGTGTATATACATATATATATCATAAGGTATCCTGATTAAGAACAAGAATCAGCTTCTAAATTTATGATTTAATTTATTAAGGGCAAAAAGTATCAAATCATGACCATTTGGGAACATATGCTTTTGACGTCACACTTTAAATAAATCATAATAATGCTTTCCTTTTGTAATCCCTGATTAGGTCATGTAATTTTGTGCTAGTGTACAGACTTGTTTTAACTTTGAGTCAAAAAGCGCAAATGGTGTTTTACTATTATTATCATTGCTACTACTATTATTAATATTTTTATTATTATATAAGAGATTATCTCACCTGTTAGAATAACGCTGTCTACTTTCACTACTTGGCCACCAACAGGCGCTCCTTATCAGTTATATAATTCATCATTCATTTAATTCATCATACAGGCAGCAACGAAACGTTTTAAGATTTACAAAGCCCTGTTTCTTTAATCACCTGTCAGCAAGTTCCATCGCACATTTGCAAACACTCACCGCGATAGAGCCACTTGAGGAAGCGACGTAAACCTTGATGACCATAATCCCAAATTATCGCCAGCAGTCGACTAATGGTTTGTTGTTACCGAACAACGTTTTTCTGTAACTTATACAATTTTATTCCTCTCATAAAATGGCAAAAACTTGAAAACAGACGAGGCGCAGTGTGCTTCAGCAGAGAAAGAACACGCTGCACCGATATTTAAACTGAGCCATGATAATAAAGCAGCCAGTGACGCTCTTTGAATACATGCAACATGGATCAAGCTGAACTTTACACTTCCGCCCTATCTTTCAAAACAAAATTCCGGAATTAAAGGGCCACGTGGATTTTATAGGATGATATGTTTTATTTTTGCAACTACATGTGCCCAGTTACATGTAGTTGCTGAAATGCTTATGTGAATTGATACAATGCAGTTCCTCAAAACTATAAAATTTTCGAGAAGCTTAAATTTATTCTGAAAGCAAGCCGATGATTCCGGTTTGTTTTTGAGTATGTTAAGCAACTTAACCCAGTTTTTCAGGTAAGGCAGAGGGGAAAGTTGTGTTCTCTAGAAGGGTTTTTGCCCTGTTTGAAATGTAATTCCCTGCTTGATATGTTTACATGCATTGTAACAGAAGACGTAACAGAAACAACCAACCAAAAGTGGTTAATTGATCTATTTAAAAAAAACAAAAAACACACACACACACAAAGTGTTTAACAGGAGTACAAGCAACACAGTTGATCAAAACTTGATAAAAAATTACATTGGATTTAATTTTATTTTTATTTAAAAATAATACAAAGCTAAAATCAAAAGGACAATCAAGAGAGGTATAAAACCGACCAATTTTTCTCATAGACCCCTTACACTTCAACATTTGATAGCAAAGAAACTCACTCAAAGTGCAACACAATCTGACAATTTGTTCTTTAAATACTGATATTTATCAAAAAATATCTAATATCTGCTTACGCTATTTGCTCATGTAAATGAGCAGTTCACCTCATACCTTACAGATATGGGCTCTTTGGTGATGGAGGGTCTGACTAAGCCGGATCATTTACCAGTCTCTCGTAAATGACTGGTATGGTGAATATGTTTTCACCATATTTTATGGTGAAAATATGTTTTTCACCATATTTGTTGTTATGGTGGAAAACAAATATTTGAAGCTATAGAAGAGACAGCGCTTCCTACAGTCACAGTATCCTTTGATAGGAGTCTAACATGACAAACAATCGGCCAATTCTTAGTCTTTCTTTACCAGATGTTTTGTTTATTAATTTCAAACACAAAATGAAAATGAATCTAAAGTCACATTTCCTTTGGTCAAGTTTGTTTTTCATACTGGTTTCTGATGAGAAACCAGAAACTACACTCTTGCGTAGGGTTTAAATCCTAGCCTGCATACATCTGTGAAGTCTACATTCTCCCTGTGCATGTACGAGTTTTCTCCGTGTAGTCCGGCTTCCACCCGCAGTCTAAAAACTACTCCACTAACAACATTTAAAATGAAAAAAAAAAAAAGAAGAAGGTTTTGAAGCGTTATTCCGGTGGTCTGATTTTTACGTCAACTAAAACTTGCGAGAGCCACTAGGAGGAAGAACAACAGCGCCTCTCTGGTGACTAAAGGTGTTGCAACAATTGCTGCGGTTGCCATGGCACAGCGTCAGCGGTTGCATTGAATCATGGGGATTGAAAGATAAAGGTTACGGTTTGGCGTCTGTGCTATCGCTGTGTTTACACGGATGATTAAAGGGAAATATATTTAAACGACCAGTCATTATAGTGTAGTTTCTGAGAAAGCGGAGAGAAAATTTTCTGTTTTAATTACGGATAAGTCGGCTAAAGCTCGAACTAGCTTGCTACTCCTAGCTAACATTAGCGGTTTGAATCTACGATGAATCTGGTCCCAGCTATGAAGTTTGGTCGGAGCGAAACAGTTGAGAAATAGCTGAAATAAACGAGCAACAGGCAGGTGGGTACTACTAGCACCCCAGCAGTAAACGCAGCCTTCAGTTTTCACCTACCTGTTGAATATAAGTGTATTTGTTTTAGCGCCACTACAAGCAGCAGCTCTGCCCCAACAAGCACTATTAGCTCTCTAAATAGGTTTACTAATGTTCTGTTGCCAATAATGTGTTATTTTTACTTCGTGTCTTTATGTAAATGTGTTTTATTTGATTTATTATACCTTTCTTGTAAGAAGGCCCTTTCAATTATAGAGGAAATTTGTTTAGTTACTATTACTTGGCATGGATTCTGTCAACAGTCCACCTCAACTCAAACTGCAATAATCCGATAATTTGGTGTCATAACAGCATGACGCCTTTTAATTTTGTTTTTGACAGAGCTCAGTTGGACCAATTTTTAAACACAAAAAGGGAATAGAAAGACAGGACAGTATGAATTGTTAAAAAAAGACAAAGGGAAGAAGAGGCTTAAAACAGCAGAAATGACCTGGATGTGACACATGGGGTGAGTGTAAAATCTCATTGTTATTTAAGAATATTGACTCTAGAGTGATTTCACATCTATTATATTTCATATTGTATAAACATGTTTTATCATCAGAAAATCTGATGGATAATATGGCCTGTGGTTCATGTTGTAAACAAATGATCTCTTCTATTTATGTTTGTTTGTTGCCATAGATACATCTCTGTGCTTCTAAAGAACATGACCTAATTAACACTGATTAGTTTTCCTTGGCACACAGTATTAAGTGGTACATGTCAAGCAGTTATAAATTCTGAGAGTCATTTATCTTCACAATATCAATTTTGGTTAATTTTTCTAAGGACCTCACAATATTCAGAAAAAAATTCAACAGAATATTTTGCTGTTAAATGCTGCAGTAACAACTTCAGCTGTAATTAGTTGACATTTCCTCACTTCTCTTTCTTTTCCATCATCTCCGTGAAATTTAACATCTTTGTCATTGAAATCTCTATAAAGTATGAACTTTAATAAAGGCAATTTTACTTGCAAATGATATTGACACTTGAAATTTAAAAGTATGACAAATATTGCATCTAGTAGTGCTTTGGTGTTGTGCTGGATAAAATGGCCTGTGGTTCATTAACCTAAATGAAAACAATGTTTACATTCAGCAAGTTTTTTGGTGTTGTTCCTTTTTTCTTGTTTATAGCCTAGTTAGCAGAATTTTAAAATACACAATTTGTACAAGTACACTTTATTCCACTAGAATTATATATTTTAAGATTTACTTTTCCTATTTATTTATTCATTACGGCATATGTTTTTTCTCTCTGTTATTGTTTCTGCTTTAGAGCATTTTACCTAATATTCTTAATCTTTTTTTAATTTTTGTATTTGTATCTTTTTCATTTATAGTCACTTTGCTGTTGTTACACAATATTTTTCCTCTGTGGGATAAATACAATATTATTCTATTATATTTTATTTTATTCATTAGTCTTGAATACGATAGTAGTTGATGCTGGTCTCACTATTATAAAAAATAGAGGGAAAATAGAAAATTGTCTGACTTGCATAACTATATTTGATATCAATAAAATAATGTGACTTAATGGGCTAAAATGTATCTTTTATTAAGTCTGACCTTGTTTTGTCTAAGTTACTGCATGTAAGTACTTCCAGAAATTAATATTTACCTTTTAATTAACTCACTGAGGAGATGGGGGTAGTATAGTATTATTTGCTCCAAACATAGTGATGTTTATCCTTTAGCTTAATACAGTCTCATGGAAACTTTAATCTCATGTGTATTGTTGCTTAGTGACCAAGACACATAATACTGAAAGCACTAGTGAAATCAGTTGGCCTGGCTGTTCTTATTATGAACTTCAGCTAAATGTAAGAGTGCGTAATTTAGTATTGTAATACAAGCGTTAAGGTTAATTTTCCACTATTATTTTTAACAAAGATTCTTCATCCTTTGTTATTGCTATAGTTAAAGTATTTCTAACAAAACTTTGTTTGCTTGTTTTTTTCTCACTTAAGATTCAGCACACTTTATCAAACAGACAGCATGGAAGAATCAGAAAAAGTCCCTGAAGCGATTGTGGACAACCGGATTCTAAGTCGCCAGTCCCGTCGAAGCACAAAGGAAGAGTCTCGAGCATCATCGGGGCAGAGGCACAGAAAGAACCGTCAGGGAAAAATTCACAGAGAAGACACGATGGTTGAAAGTGTCGACAGCAGATCAAAAACAACAACCTGCCGATCCGATCCAGATCGAGACCGGCTTTCAGATGGAGAGGGTCGGAGAAGTGACGGGTCACTATATTCTGAGGACTATGAGAACGCTACACAGTCGGAACGCTCACTTTCACCTTTCTCCCAGTCACTCACTCCATCTCCAGTGCCACAGAGAGGGGTCCAGGCAAAGCAGATTTCTAGAAGTCCACCCCACAAACTACGTATGTACATTGTTATTTTTTAAATTTTGTCTCTGTGTTAATTGTCAGATACAGTACATTGTAAAACTACTTGAACACCACCATCTTTTAATAAAATTAAATTACACGTAGGTGGATTCTATTTACTAATTTGGGGACATTTATGTGCAGATTGGTTACACTCAATTTTATGTAGAGGTTTCAGAGTAGAGGAGGCTGAATAAAAATATAACAAATGTTTTGATTTTAAAAAAGATGTAAAAGTCTTTTTTTTGTCCATTTTACAATAATGCACTGCTTTGTGTTGGCCTATCACATAAAATCCATATATTTGTTGAAGTCTGTGATTATAACATGACTAAAAGGTACAGTATGAAGACTTGCAAGACTCTTAAGTAAATAACACATACCAATTTATTCGTTTTTGTCCAGATGATGGCAGTATAACCCCAATTTTAACATCTCAGTCTTCATCTAGAACAGTCTACATCTAATTGTAAATTAATGATTGTATTCATAATAATGCTGTCACTCAAGCTCCATTTGGACATTTTTTTTATCTAAGTTCAAAGACATTGGGTTGATGAACAGTGTTAAACTTCAACCAATTAGCATGCCTTTTATGTTGACAACCATCTGTTTGGGTTTTTTTTTGGCAGGTGGGGTTGGACGCTGGAATGCATCTCGGCCACAGCGACCTGGAGGCCTTCCCATCGCACAGCACCACCGCAAGGGAAATCGATCTCGAAGCAAAGAGTCTACACCGCCTAAAGACCTGGATCTGGTGACCAAGCGGATGCTTTCAGCCCGCCTACTGAAGATCAATGAATTGCGCAACTCTCTTGCTGAACTAAAGCAGCAGAATGATGAACTGAAGAAGGAAAATAGAACTCTCAGACAGGTAAACTTGCGTTCTGTTAAAGTTAACAGGTTTTTTCTTAACTAAATCATTTTATCGTGTAATAAGACTTCTTGTGACAGTGTCAATAAGTAATCATAATGTTACATTTACAAGTTCATTTTGAAATCGTCCTTTTCTAACTTCAGCTTCAGGTGCGTCAGGAAAAAGCCCTGCAGCGCTATGACGACACAGAAAGTGAGATTTCCCAGCTCCTGGCGCGCCACTCCAATGAGATCCATGTGCTACGGGAGCGACTGCGGCGCACACAAGAGCGGGAACGGACAGCTGAGCGGCGGTTGAAGGAGAGCGAGGATCAGTTGCATCGGAGCCAAGCCACTGTCACGCGACTAAAGAAGCTGGTGGACCAGCAAGAATTGGGGACCAGAGATGAGCTAAGTCGTAGCTTTGAAGAAGAGAAAACTCGGGCCCAAGAGGCACAACGTAAAGTCAAGGTAAATTCTTCCATGGTTATTTTTTGTTAGATTTCTATTACTATCGAAGTAGAACCATATTTAAAGTGCGCTGCAAATTGCACATAATGTATTAATACATTCATGCCACTGTTCAAAGTATCATTGTAATGTCACGATGGTTCCTTTGTTTTCTTTTGGCGAGGTTGGTGTGTAAAGTTTGTTTGTGTGTGTATTTCAAGGACTTGGAGCGTAGCATTGAGCTGAGCAACAACAGTTTTCAGAGGCAGCTTGCTGCAGAGAAGAAGAAGACTATTAATTCTCATGAGGAGCTGAAGATTCTGCAGGAGGAGCTGGACCGACTGACCAATAAACTCAAGGTACAGCATACAAGAATGCTTTATTCAGGTTCTTAAGCAGCCCTGAAGACTTTGGGCAAAGCTTTGTTGCACCTTGTACTCTGTGAGATTTTTTTTTTCTTTGATCAGGAAAAGGAAAGAGAGCTAGATGCTAAAAATATTTACTCCAACCGTTTGGTAAAACCAGCATTACGGAAAGATGGTGAAAGTAGTGCAAAGCGGAAACGTAAGTCACTGTTGCTCAAAAAGACAGATAAACAGAGGTAGTTTATGAGGGACTTCCTTTTAAATATGACCATTATTACATGATATCTGTTTTTGTCTTGCTTAGTCGCAGTACTTACCAGCACCAAGGAAGTACAAACTGAAGACAAAATGTCAAGTCAGGATTTCCCCTCTCCACCCCCTGCCATCAATGACACTAATGAGTACAGAGGACAGTCAGCTGGCGAATACCTGTCTTTGAAGGTGCCTTGTTCACAATTTACTTTTCTGTCAGGGTTACTGTTTGAGTGCAGTTATTTGGTTAAATTCACATCTTTCATCCTGTTTCTGACATTATGTCATCCAGGATCTTGACAGAGTGGACAAACCAGCAGAGTCAGATAAGGTTTCTCAAAAAAGCGATGAACACAAGACGAGAGGAAGGCATGATGAGGAATTGGTGAGAGAGCAGGAGACGCAGCAGAGAGAGGGACTCGACCAGGAGCTGAATGTCCTCAAAGAGAAGCTGAGCAGACTAAAAAATGGTAAAAAGAAACTAAACGGGAACAGGGACAGTCCATACATGTTGCTTTTATTTTTGCATAATCCATGTGAAATACCAGGTCATGGCTTTAATCTAAACCTGACACATTATATCTGCAGACATAAAGGAAGAACAGGAGGAGGATGACAATAGCAAGAAGTCAAATTCCCTGTTCAGCCAGAAAGAAGAAGACAACTACTGGAAGCGCGGCCACGTCCAGGAGGAGGTGGCGCGATGGAACAAAGAATCTACATCCAGTCAGCAGGCGACAGAGGAAGCACGTCGAAAGAAAGAGCAGCTGTTGGCTAAGATGAGAGAAATCGATCGTCAAAACCAGGAAACCCAGGACTCTGTGTTCAATGAGTCGCCTGTTTCTGAATCCAGAAAAATTAATAACGTCGCTTCTCCACATCCACCTGAGGATAGAAATCGTAACTTTTCGGTTTTCAACCACTCCGAGTCAGAGGAGGCAGGATTTATGCTGGCTGGAGATAGAGAAAATGGAAGGAGGAGACAAAGTGCGGAGCATGGAGGTTTTACAGCTGGGAGGAGAGCATTGCGGCCCCATACCTCCAGTGATGACCTGGCATTTGGAAGGTACGCACCTTCGTTTGGACACTTAGCATCCCGGGCTTCCCCTGGCTTCCCTCCAGCTCCGCCTAGTGACGACAAAAACACTGCATTAGAAGCCATAGGACTTTTTAATGTTGGAATGATGGTAATGGAGAAGGAAACAGAAACGAAAACAGAGAAAGACAAGAAATCAAGCCTCATGGAGCAGCTGTTTGGTGCCCAAACCATTCCTGCTGGTGACAGTTTCAGTGCTTCCAATAAAATAAAGGTACTTAATAGCCCTCCAACAACCAACGGGGTACGTTCAAGACGGGAAGGTTTACATCGCTTCAGTTCGGGTTCCTCCACACCTCCACCGTCTTCCAGTATCATCGACAAGGCTCTAAACGTTGCAGACAGTAAACCTGCCATCCGTGCCATCCCCTCCTTTGATGACGACATAGAGGAACTCACTTTATAAATAAATATTTCAATGGTAGCCAGTGAGTGCATTCTTTAACCAGGACATAACTCAGGTTGAAATAATGATGAAGGGGAGTTGTTTTTTCTCGTTAAATGGTGCGCGAAACATTTTTCGTGCAGAACCAACTCAAATACAACATGTCAAATATATTGACACTGTATTGACTGCCTACTGTGTCAATGTAAGCAGTCAATAATGAAATATAACACATAAACTTTGGGGTTACATACAGGATTTCATTTTATTCTGTGCATTAACTGACATTATGAATTTTTAGTACACTTTTTCATCTTGGGAACTTGATATTTAGATCAGTTTGGTTGAGGTGGTCCGGCCTTCACTCTGTCCCACTAGTGGATCTGAATGAGGTCTCCTAAACAAAATTATTTAATTTTCTCATCATTATAATTATTATTATACATCTGTTGTATAGATGAATGTCTAGTCTTTTGAGAGGTAAAAATATAAGAATATATATTTGAAACAGTTAGACAGTCAGTATGTTTAGAGTGCTCATGAGCAACTATAAATGTTTTTAGAGTATTGGTGTTGTATGCCCAGCTGTAACAGAAACATTATGACTTTCTTTATCCTGCACTGATTCCAAAGGCACAGACAATCGGCACTAACATTCTCATTATGGGGGATTTTTATTCTATTTTATTCGTTTGTATACTTAAAATGATCTTGATCTTGCTATACTATAAACCTGTCAGGGACTGCAGATGAAAATTAGCCTGTTGGCTAAATCCTGTCACATTTTCAGGGTCTGTCCATGGTAACTGATGTTCATATTTAAATAAATAAATAAAAATCCAACATTTATATACAGAAGAGGATTAGGGCCACCGGAAAAAAAAAAAAAAAAATTCTGACTTTAAATTCTTTAATGTCCTCTCCCGTACATTTATACAGCAACATTGCACACAAATGTAAGCAATCTCAACCTGTCTTTAATTTGAATTTAATTTTACTTAATTTGTCAGGTATTTATAGGCTATTTGGTACATTTTTGTGAAATTGTTTATTCTTGTAGATTGTGTCATATTTTTAAATAATTCCTGAACAATAAAAATGACTTGACTTTTAATTTTGACATTGTTTTTTTGTTTTGTTTTGTTTTGTTCATTAAAAAAAAGTTCATCCATAGGCTTTTGTTATATTACGTTACAATTTTGCCTGCTTATCGGACTGTGGCGCTCTTGGAATGTCATCCACAAAGCGGGGAGCCCCGCTGCGGTGTCTGGAGCGTCTCCGAGCAACCACGGCCTGACGCAACTATTCCCGCCCCTCTTCCGGTAGCTCCCCGGTCGGATTCAGCTGCTCCAGTCAGAGCAGCGCTTCTTGTGGGCTTCACCTCTGCAGTTAGTGAACCACTTGTGCGATGACGAGCTGATATGCGGCTGCTCGGACGTTCAGACAAGGTAATTTCTGCACTTCTCGTTTTGCGTTTGCGTCTCTCACCTTGTGGCAGAAAAGCAAAAAAAAAAAAAAAATCAAGTTACTGCTCATATAAAATAGCCTTTGTGGAAATATTTTTGGGATCTTAGATTGGTGATGTTCCAATGTCTGCTGATGCACTAGATGTCAAATAGATGTTCAAAAAATAATCTAAATGATTTTTTAAATATTTTATTAGTTTATTACCAAACTTTAAAATGAACTGTCAATTATGATTGTTAATTTGAGTGCTTTGCATTCTTGTGCATTATTTGTCAGATTATGTTTTCATTATATATGATGGAATTTGATTTACATCATGTAATACTGGTAGAGTTAAAGCAAAATATATATTTTTTGTGAATTGGCATTCCTCTGGAATTATACTAAAACCGTTTCTCAAAGTAACAAAAATAACAATATATTTATTTCTGAACATAAAACATTTGCATATTTGTCTCATTTTATATATATATATATATATATATATATATATATATATATATATATAGTACAATAAATTGAAAACACATATAATATCTATAAATTAAAATGACGGCCTCATGAAGCTTTTGTCATAGCAATGGTATAATTTGGTATAGCATTGTGTGTGGTAAGCTGACAATGGTATACCATGACAACCGTATACAATTGAGCTTCCCAATGCCGTAGGCATTGAGCTTTATAAAGAGCTTGCTTGGCTTGTGTTTTTTGAAAACATTTTCATGTTTTCATGTAGTATACGCGCTGAAATTCGAAACCTCTCGAGGACATAATAACAGGCAGGTAATGGAAAACATAACACTAAAGCCTGATTGGTTTCTGGCAGTGTTTGTTGTGTAGACATGACTGCAATGTTCCAGATACGGGAGCCAAACTTTACAAGCTGCTTAGTCAGGCCAGGTTTTTCCCACAAAGTACAGTTAATAATATGGTAAAATAAATTTAAAACCAGAGTAACCAGTGTGGTGGTTGATTATGACATTTGGCATAACAGTGGGTTTTCCAACCCATATGCTGTATTTTATGATAAATCTGCAAAAAAGTGGCTTGCAAATTTCTTACAGAGATCCTAATGTTTGTTCAAAAACTAGGAGAATACACTAGATCAGTTAAGTTTAAAAAAAAAAAAAAAGTAATTTAAAACCTTTTGTTAGCATGAGCAAGTTATGGACTACCGGTATTTGCAAATCCTCCTTGCTCAGCGGTTCCTGTTCAAAATGTTAATCAGCTCATTAGCTTGCACTCACAGCCTTTGCAAATGTTTCAAAAATGCATGCTTCCTGTTTTGGGGCTCTTCTCTAACAGCATTGTCTCAGGGGCCACATTGATTCCTGTCGAGACTAAGAACCGTATCCATTTGTAGGTATTCATAAGTCAGCTGCTCTGCACAGTCAGAGGTCTAATCTACCATGCAGGAAAGCCAACTCGATCATTAAATACAAGGACAGTGACTTCACTGAAGGTTTGTTGTTGGAACATTTGAGACCACTTTGCAAGAAAACTGCTTTTGTGCTTTTTTGTTTGCACCACAATGAAATGGAGAATGTACATTGTTTGCTTCACTTAATTTTTGCTATGGAAATAAATGACTGTGGCAATGCTATTCTCTTGTGTTGACTGTAGGATGCAGATTGCTCTATTAAAAAAGAATTGATCCTAAGATATTCTTTTCCATTGTGATGATTATCAAAGTACTGATGTGTTTGATGAATCCTCTCAACTCTTTGCTGTAGGTTGTTTTTTATCTCCTATTCACAAAAACGTGTATTTGCAGTTCAGAGAAGATTACTTTTGCATTTTGGATCGTAAAAACAATTCAGTCAGCAGCTATGAAACTTAAAAATTGAGCTTAAATTTCAGCATACACAGTATGCATACGTATGTAGCCTTTACTGTTAATTTACCCCCGAAAACCTAAATAATGGATGGATTTAAATATGACCAATTTAACAGATTCTTTTTGAGCTCTAACTAGCTAGTTTTTCACTGCCTTCTTCAATTTTAGTGCTAATAAGAAGACTTTATGCTTTAATGCTTGTTGGAAATACCAGGCAGCCTATATTGTACATACACTATTTTTCGACATCCTTTCAATTACTGCTGATATACATTTCTTTGGACTTTCTAAAAATTATTAACAGAACCTTATCGTTTTCAGAAAAATGACTGAGAATTGTCAGTCAGAATTGTCTACAACAATAAAGGAACGGAATATATTTAAATTGGATCTTTAGGCATCTTGTCTAGAGCAGCAGCAAACTATGAAGAAATTAGAGATGGTGCAGTTATTCCATTATCCTACATTAGATAACAAACCCTTTATTTTGAGTTTGTGGATTTTCTTTTTTTCCTATCTTGCAGCATATGCCTGTAGGATTATATTACTTCTCTGACCACAGCATAATTGAGCTTCAGCTGTTTCACTGTTGCATTAAAATCCTTTCAGGATCATGAATGATAATGTTCCCTGCGTTTTAGACAGAAGTGACTCTAAGGCCACCGGCCATAGCGCCCTAGTTCCCAGTAACCTGATAAGACTGGTTGATGCAATAAACATTGTGGACAGGAGGTGGAAAATTGCTGATTCATTAGAAGACTCTGTGTGGTTGCTTTGGAGATGACTTGTTTCTGTGAAATTAAAATCCTGGTGGTCTGATACCCCCAGTGGACTTAGCCTTAGTTTATTGCTGTTATTAACTAGCTGTTAGGCTTTCGGGTGATTAGCTCATTGGTTTTGTCTCCTGCCTGGGGCAGATAGTTACCATTGGTTTTCAGAGTAAACAATGCATTTGTAATTAAACTCTAGCACCAATCAAGATGGTAGGGTTTAAGTTTTAACAGTTTATTGTTTTTTGTTTGTTTTGTTTTTTTTGCATTCAGCAGACTGATGATGGACGCCACTTCGTCTCCACAGATCGTGGAGGAGGCAGAGTCTAAGAGCTGTGTAGATCTTCATGGAGATGACCATCTATTGACGCTAAAGGCTTTGACTGAGAAATTAAGACTGGAGACCAGGAGGCCGTCTTATCTGGAGTGGAAAGCTCAGCTGGAGGCTGAAAGCTTCAAAGATTCACAGGCTGGAAAATTTCAGATTCAGGAGGAGCGGGATGGGCAACCAGTCACATACAAAGAGACTGCAGCAAACTTGGATAAAAGTCAGCAAAAGCAACCCTCAGGTGTGCTGAAGGGCTTTGAAAACATCGACAAAGCTCTCGCTTGGCTCAGAAAAGAACTGGTGAGCTAGTTTAATCTTTTTGATCATTGGACATTTTAGACATTTTTGTTTTGGTTCCACATTTCACAGAAGTACTGTGCAACATTTGAGATTCAAGCGCAAATCTTTTTTTTTTTTTTTTTTTGCTACTTAGCCTATTAGAGGTTGACAAAGCTCACGCTGTCCAATTATTGGCCAGAAGAATGCCATTCATGTCAGACAGTGTGATTGATTGTGGATCCGACAATAGAATTACACAGATTTTTCTGCAAGTGTAATCATCTTTACTCTGCTCAATTACTCTGCATATTCAGCCACGGCTCATGAGCTCGGATCGAGCAAACAAAGAGGCACTTATGGAGGCGGACTTGCACAGTATGGGGCCACAAACATATTGCACAAGAACCCCAGCTGATTGTGATCTTTGTGCAGATGGAGGGAATGAGCAAAAAACGAGACGTTTGTTTCTGGATGTCCCACTGTGAGCTTTCCTTTTAGATGCTACTTCACAATAAGGACCACACACTGAGATCTGAGGTCAATAAAGTCCATATAAGCAATGAACAACTTGTTACATTTCAGTAAGTGCCCTAAAAGTGCCTTAGAGGAAGGCTTGTGCACTCTAAAACAGCTTTAATGCACTGTTGTGACAATGAAAACAACAGAGATGTCCAGTGTTCCGATTGAGTAATTGCCTCTTGTCTTCTCTTGTTTAGACAGATATGCGCTTGCAAGACCAGCAGCTGGCCAGACAGCTCATTCGACTCCGGAGTGACATCAACATGCTGAAGATCGAGCAGACGTGCCACCTGCACCGTCGCATGCTCAACGACGCCACCTTCGGCCTTGAGGAAAAGGACGAGCTGTCCGACCTGCTGTGCGAGTGCCCCGTCACCCCAGGGCTCGGGCTCTCGGCCCCCCTGAGACTAATCGGGGTCACTAAGATGAACATTAACTCTCGAAGGTTCTCACTCTGCTAGGTCAAACTTTGTGTAAAGTGACTGTAAGAAATCCTTAAAAACTTGCCGAGGACTAAGTTTGAGTCATGTAAGTCAACAGATAGTGTATTTGCCTTTAAAGTTCCTTGCGAAAGTATTGATGCCCCTTGACCTTTTACACATGCAAAATGTTTTGGGTAGGCATAGCTCTTGGAGGCTTTATTGTTGAGTTAGTGCTGCTATATATTTAGAAGAGAGTCCCATCAGCAAAATACAGGATAAGGAAGCTTTTATCAGGTGTCGTTAGTGCTTAAGTATCGATTCAAAAAACTGCAAACTGAAATACATAAGTACAAAAGTACAGGTTGTTTTCATCTTTGATTTCTGGCTTTAAGCTATCTATTGATTTTTGAGTTACTAATCAGGATTTTGACTTACTAACTAGGATTAGGAGATAGAGATGTTGCACAAAGCTGATGGGAAGTGATCAGAAATAAAATACCTGAGCCTGAGGTGAATAGTATCACATCAATTTCACAATGAGGCTCATTCAAGAAAAACAGGGCTTACTTTTACCAAAGGATTTTCAAAAATATATCATAAGCTTAGAGGTAATTTTTTAGCCTGCCCAGAAAGTCAGATCTGTTTTCACAAACCTTAATTTATTCCGTTAAATTTCGGAGAGCTACATAAATTGCACCCTTTGTTCAGATAATCTTTGAATAACCGTCCTCTGTGCACGCAGACTGAAAGCAGAATCAGGCAAGTGCAAAAGCAGCAACAAGTGGACATCAGTCTCTAATCCTTGAATCTTTCCGTCCAAAAAGAGAATCCCATAAAGAATTTAGTTGGTGTAAAGATTTTCATGTATGACCGACACCTGTTTATAAAGTTATTACTGCTAATAATACTCAATTGTTTTAAAGAGAGACAAACAATTGTTTTGTTAATATGTACTAGTCTGCACAGTAAATGTTTAAGACAAATTCATCACTTACTTGAAGTGAAGAATGTTTTCTTCACACTGCAGCTCTGCCCACCAGCTGTCCCTTATGATGTTATTCATTTCATGCCTAAACAGATTCATTTGCATGATAAAATGGCAGCCTTGAAACTCAGCACTATCTGCATGACAGCCATGAAATCTGTCACAACACCCAAATAAAGAAAGACTGAATATTTTCTTTAAAAGTAGGTTAAATAAGTCTCTAATGATTTAAGCAGCTTCTATAAAATATGTTCTCTATTAAGTTTTCCCTCGCACTGATTTGTATGTTCCTGAAAGAGAAATGAATCCCCCCGCTGCCGCCCGCTCCCAGTAAAACAGCAGATGTGACACCACAGACAGAGCCACTTCTCACCAGGGCCAGGCCGCAAACTGTAGCGTGAACACGGCAGACAGAAACGTCACCGAGGTGAACCGCAGGGTGACATGGGCCAGATTCCCAGACTTCCTTCTCAGACTCACAGCAAGACTTTAGTGTGGGAGTGTTTTGGCACATCTCTCAGATATGAACTGCGAACGATGAAACTGCTTGGTGCCACGAACAGGAAAAAGAAGCTTGATAACTTATATTTTACAGACCACATTGGCTCCTTTTCAGTTGCTGACTTGAATTATGTGAACTTTCCCTACTGAAAATATATTCTGTTCATTTATTAGTGATTTACTCAAAGTCTTTGACAAGCAAAAGAAAATTTTACTGTTAAGTGGTGGGAACTTACAAACTTTATGTAAGAGGAAAATTTTAATCTAGTCCTGGAATCATGTCCATGACTGGAAAAATAGCTTCACCAACATAGGAATGGTAATTTTAGAAAACTTTTTATCCTTTTTTTCCCCAACCAGACTGTACACGTTATTTATGAACAAAACAATAACATTTTAACTTGTAGTTATTAGTCAATTGGTTTATCTTTTTTAAAAAGAGCTGCTGGTTACCAGCAACTTAAAAAGTAAATAAAAAAAATAAGCTAAAATATACATCAGGTGCTTTCCATCTGCTGCAGGTGGATTGAGCAGCTGTAAAAGTAAAAAATAATTGATATTTTCTTAACCAATAATTAAGACATTAAAACTATAACTTGTTAGTTTAGACAAAGATGTGACTGTTTTCCAAACTTTAAGCTAATGATGTCAAATCTGACAGTAAGCTTATCAAAATTAGAGATTTTTACCTTTTTTTGGAGCAAGCTGAACCTATTTAATGGCTCTAGAGGAAGAACACCCAGGCAGGTTCATACAGGCATAATATCAGGGGCTCCAGTCAGTACTAGAGGGGCAAACTCTAAAACAACACAATCTTCTCTTTTAATGGCTTCATCTGACAAGCTCTGCTATGTCGTAATTACTTGCTTCAAAGAGGTGCTCTGTTCGTTCTAAAATTGGATTAAAGACGAGACGTTACTGGACACCAATTAGTGTTTCTCCCTTAATGTGAGAAAACATTTTGGTTGCACTGATGGCGTGTCATAATCATTTAGTCTCCCGCTGAAGCAAAGCAAAAGAGGGACAATACCACTGGGTTCAAATAGTCATCCAGAAAAAGCCCCGCTCTACTCCAATCCACATGACATGACCAAGGTAAAAAGAGCTGGGATTAAGTTAAAAGTTGTTAAGTGGGTGAAATCCTATGGAATTGGATGAGGAACAGGAAGTAGAAACATGTTGAGAGGCATCAGAGAATGGAATGTGACTAAACCGAGCTTGTCCTGCCAATATCTCCATCCGCGAGACTCTAAACTAATCCCCGACCGTGACAGAATTCAGCAGGACCACTTTGATGGAGCTGAATCAAGTTCCACGGCAGCTTAGGTGCATCCAAGCAAATGATCAGAGGATCATAATTAGATTGTAAAATTGTTCCTTGATGTAGGAAAGTCGAGTCAAACGCTGTTATTTCCACTTCAAACCGCACACTAACACACCAGGACACAGTAATTAGGTGAGACACTGTCACAAGTGTTTTTTTGTTGTTGTTTTTTTTAATGCAACATCATGATGCTTGCAATTATGCAATACCATTATGAATATAAATCAATGTAATTGATTTGTTATGTAATAACCACAACTTGCTGCAGAACTGCTCTAAGAGTCACTAAGAACCTGCTGGCAGCAGTACTGCAGTATTTAGGCACAACGACAAATTTCAATGTAACACAAAAATGACCTGAATGTTGAAAACAATTTACATCAACCATCCATAAGCTGGCCTTGTCAAATAAAATACAGTCCACACCATGTGACTTTAAATGAATGCGACTGTTTTTTTTTTACAGTATCTTCTAGGTCAGTTTGAATAAGGCAGAAACATATAAACTGAGTTAGCACTGATTAACAAAGTGTGAGGTAAAAGCAGAACTTATGATATACATAGCAAAATGTTACATCCTTACATCGAAACAAATTAAGAAAACCAAAGGTGGATGAAGCTGATTAATTTATGGTTAAATTAAGATACAAATCTCAGTCTTAACCTTCTAAAATGTGTGCACAGTCTGCCGGTGGATTCTCCAGTCAGCGCAGCAGCGACTGGAGAGCTAAGCTTTATCACAGAGAGAAATGGCAGATGCTGCCAATAAAGGAGTACAAAACCAAAGATAAAGTTTAAAAATAACTCTGAGGCGAATCCAGCTGAAATGTAAAACAATAACTACAAGTCCACTACAAAGTCTGCATAAGTGCGTAAGTCAACTCGACAGAAAGATTTTCCTTAAATGTACAGGGCCAATAGAACGTCCTCTTCATAATTAGAGGAATAAACATATAACCAAATCTTAGGTCAGTGCTAAGGACCACCTTCATCTGATCCGCTTTAGTAAACCCAACCGCTCATCTGAGGTGTGGCCATGGTTTCATGTCAACAGGTCAAGGGGTCACCGCCTCCTGGTCCATGCTGCAGCCGAGAGCTTCAATGTCGTTGCTGATGTCAGTAATCATACGGTCCCATTCGTCGCCCTCAGAGGTGTCCCGGCCCTCCTCCGACGCCGTGCTGTCGCCGCTTCCTCCCGCTGCTCCATTGCCGTTGGTGGTGGAGTCGGAGGCAGAGCTGGCCGTGCGTTTGCAGCGGCCGAAGCTGTCCGTGATTATGCCGCGGCCGTCCTTCACTCCGATGGTCTCTAGGAAGTTTTCAAAGTGCTGGCTGTCCTTCTCGGGTATGAAGGGACGCAGGCCTTAACGGGAGGACAGAAATAATGTCAAACATCTCTTAGACATGAAGAAAATACAAAATGTTTATAAAACATACACAAATTTGCATGTTTTCTTGGGACTTTATGTTCATGTCAAAACAAAATTAGCTTGAGTATATGTTGGCCTATTAAGTCATCATCAAATTGTAGTCTGATAAAACTTTGACGGTGAGATAAGGTGTTTGTACCAAGTAGGAGGAATTTCCTGCTGTCCCCATAGAGCTGCCGCAGGTTGATGCAGAACTCGTGAATAGAGGAACCATTCCTGTATTCATGGAGCAGAGCTGCAAACTGCTGGATCTCCTGCGATGATAGCTTTGTTCGCAACTGTGCAGAAAACCCCCCCAAAAAAACTCCAGAAATCATTAACACGTTAAAAAGTGTTTTAGAGAATTTTTTAGCTATTTGTGCTTCCTATGAGGCAAAAAAATGATGAAATGCCATACTGTAGTCATGTAGTCCTGCAGAAGCTCTGCAGCAGTGGTGCTGAGCTCTCCTTCACTTGGGGCCTTTGTCTGAGGGGATACAGGGGTGGATGTAGATGGAGAGCTTCCTTCTGTGGCCTGGAAAGGACTGAATAAATACACACCAGTGTAAGCTGTAAGTGAACCAGTCTTTAAATCAAAAATGGTTGTGCGCAAATGTACATACAACGGGCTGGTGTCTCTCTCAAAAGCCTCCTTGACATCTACTTTGCTTGAAGAGTCGTCTTTAAAATGACAAAATATTTGCAACTTAAGGTTAGCGGCTTAATAAGAGCACAAAGCTTTGCGTAATTGATTATCAGTAAACAGCTTATGTAACATTATTTAGAGGGACCGTGTTTCCTCACCACTGTACAAAGAAGGGTGTCTTGTAGGCGTTGTAGCTCCATCAAATATGGCTCTGTCTAGAAAGTCTATAGTTGATTCTGTGTAAACAATTTGAAAGACCTGGCTGAGCAAAAGACACAGTTCCTCCGCTGCTGCCTGCAAGAAAAAAGAAATATTAGAAATGTTCACGTCTGACCCTAATGAAATAAAAAATAGCCCTGACAAATAAATACAAAGCGAGAAGCAGAATTTTGTTCATTCTTTGCCCCCCTGTTTTTTAGACTTATGAATGCGATTTTGATTTACAGGTTTGTATTTTTTCCCCATCTGACATTGCCCCAAAACACCTTCAAGATTTGAGAGAAACTCTATGTTACTGTCATTAGTTTTCTTTAACAGTGCAGGTGGCTTTAAAGTTGTCAGCAGCATCTCTGTTTACATTTCAGGAAACATACCTTATTATCAACTGCTAGGACAAGAAGACAGCAGACCTCCACCAGCACAGCCCCGCTCTCTGACAGGGAGCTGAGAGTCTGGGATTTGTTTAGGTCGGGACATGAGCTGGGACAGGGAGAGCCTCCTGACTCTTGAGCTGAAAAAACAAAAACACAAAACCTTCAGTTCATCTGATTAACTGCTACCAGTGGCAATATTCCTGATCATGTGGGTTTATCAGTTTTAGCTGGAATAGTTCTGTTGACAGGAAGTTAAATTTGTATAACAGTGGCCAATAAACAATATTTTCTTATTATGGGGCAAGTTTTGACCAAAGCGATGAAGCTCCTAAAGAAAATATGATTTGCACAATATGACCAATAAAAACAGATTTGGGAAGTGCTTATGGGATCAATAACTGATTTTTCTCACCTTCTTATTTGACCACATAGTCTTCTATCAGTGACAGGACACCAATCATATAGCATTTGTATGCATATAAGGACATTATAGATATAAGCGGTCAAAAATCACTTACCAGTCCATTTAAAGTTTTTGAAATTATATTTCAATATGGCAAATAATTTACTAGTGAGGGTAGAAGAATTACATAATGCCAACAGACCAGGGTCAAGAGGCCACAGATGGTTTGTCACTTGGAATGTATGGTGAAAATAAAAGCGATCAAAAAGGATTTTGAGATTTATTCACTTTTTAAAACTCACTATTATTTTTGAAAAAAATAAATTAATATTTAGTGTATGCAGCATTTTCTATGGCTGGTGCTGTTTGAAATATTATAACTTAAAAAATAAACAAATAAGTGAAATTCACAAAAAAAGTTTAACTATGCATTACTGCCATCTACTGGATAGAAGTGCAGCCAGGACTTGTGTGTGTACTTTGACATTGCAATACAGAAAAATTCTATTGGTATTTCCATGGACAGTGTTCTAAATCATCTCATACTGCTGCAGCTTCAATGCATGGTGTTCTCCTTTTACCTGTTTTTATCACCACAAGGTGCAGAGAGTCGTCCCTGATGTATGAAACAGCAGCGATGTCGTGGATTGGCACTCTAAGGATGATGTCTTCTCCATCTCGCCAAACAAGCTTGATGTTGTACGCAGACAAGCTCACAACTGCGTCCTGATCTGATGTCAGCTGGCCCGCCAACTGATGGGATTTCTGAAAAATAGGAGGAGGAAAACATTACATCAGCAATTCTCAAAGTCCAGACTCTGATCTGGACTGGACCATAAAGCCAACCATGATCCACTCTTCAGGGGCTGAAAACACAGATGATATTGTGGAAGTGGACAAATAAAAGTGCAATAATCTTAACTCTCATGTTCACAGTGACAGAGCAAAACAAGAAGCCAGTCATTAATAAAAACTTCTAAAGCAAAGCGAGAGAATAGGAAGTCATTACTCAAAAAAAAAATAAATAAATAAAAAATAAATAGCCAGATTGCTCACAGGGACAAAGACCTTAATTTTTAGAGAAATCTCCTGTAGTCTGATGAAACTAACGTAAAACTGTTTGGTCATATTTAATATTGTTACATTTGGAGTTAATAGGGGGCGCTTGGAAACACCATCCTAACAGTAAAGTATGGGAGTTGGAGCATGATGTTATCGGGCTGTTCTGCTGGGTACAAACAGATCTTCCAAATGGAAAACAACCCAAAGCATACAGCCAAAGTAGTTACAAAGAGTTGGATCTTTGTACATAAAGTTTGTACACTGGGATTAAACTACTTCCTGCTACTGTCAGCTTTGTACTAGTAACCACCCAAATAAAGATGTAGGAAAATTATACTGATGGTCCAGGCTAACACTGTGCATATACTTACTCTTGCATTGTCAATGAGCTGCAGAACCTCTGTTCGACTCGATGGGTTCAAGTATCCTGGAACTGATGTCAGCTGCCCTAAATACTGACAGGAAAGAACAGGTGACTATTTTACATTAAGAGTTTTTGCATGCTGGTCAAGATTCATCGCTACGACTAATGCCTCACTCAACAAAAAACAACTTGTTAGATCCCTTTAATATGTGTATGATCAAGAAACGTGTACTTCGATAGCTAAACTCACTTTTACTTCCTTCTCAATGTAGTCATTAAGCAGAATGTCAGGGTCAATGCGGTGGTCAGGCTGAGACAGGGAGAAGGTATGGAGGGCCCTGCGCTCTGTGGATTTCTCCTGAGCCTTCTTGTCTCTTCCTTTCTCTCCTTTCAGAAAGACCCGCTTGAACGGAGACACAATCCCCGGCTATAGAAACAAAACAGAGAGGTGATGAGAAAAACAGATAGGCTGATGTGCATGTGCAAACATAACAGTGATGTGCTTTCACAAACATGCCCAAGTCACATCATATATGTAGCAAAATAGGCCAAACTATTCTATTTAAGTCATGTAGCAGACTTAAATAGCATAGCTGTCTATATAATACTCCCACAGTTTTAGTAGTCTGATTAAGTTATTGCTTAGATATACAAATAAATATACAAAGAGATTAAATAGTAAAGTGCTTTTGACGGCATTCATGTTTCGCCTTACTGTTTTAACAAAAGCAAAAGGAATAATAATGATACTGAGAGTTTACATCAAATATAAACACATTAGCATGTATAAATGCTGCATTTTGTATAAGTGAAAACAAAATCTGATTGAAGATCTTGATATATTAAGCCACCTTGTAAAAATCTATTCAGACCCTGAAGACTTTAAAAAGCGTTACCTCACTCTCCATGACCCCGCAAGCAAGCAGTCACATACACCTGTTCAATAGTAACTTTACAGCCCGGCAACGGGTGCAGCTACAATTACTAATCTATCCCCAGTTGGCCGATCTTGCAAACTGACAGCTGCCAACTGACGAAAGGAACAGAGGACCAGACCTGGGCGGTGCGCATGAAGGGTGTGACCCCCAAAAAAGGAAGGAACACGTCTTTGACTTCTACTCAGGCACAAGAACAGGAAAGGAACCTGCCACAACTTCCTGTGATGACACGCGCATTAAATGTTGTGACATTCATTTCTGCAGCAGACTTCTCATGGTTTTTTGTTAGTTTGCTTTGCAGACAATGTCCCAAAAAAAACCTCACTTCGTAAATCTTGTGCATTCACTCTTAAAACTACTAATAATCTGATGTGTCAGCTTCTGCCCGACTCTCTTTCTATAAGGACTTTGCAACTGAGTCTGTGCATAAGTCTGCAAAACCACGGCAAGAAAAGACGGCATGCATTTCACTGTGCTAACCACACCAGTTACGTCTCAAATATTGGTTACGTTGTAGATTTACAGAAGGGAAATGTAGAAACAAGATTTTCACATTCATGTCATGCTTGCTGCTTTTTTCCTTATTATTATTTTTAGATTCAACTCTGACTTTGTCAGACAAGTTACATATAAGCATCACTAGCATGTTGACTTTTGACTCTTCACATAGATCAACAAAGAGCTGCTCAAATTTCCTATTTGTTTTGTCACAGTAACTGTCATGTTTCTTGCCATGTTGGTGAAAATAACACAAAGAGTTACAAAGACAAGAAACCTCCTCCAATACAAAATTGTATGATTGATTGCTGTGTCTCAAACCTCTAGTCCTACAATATTCCTATATCTCCCAGATTCAGATTTATTCGTATCCCAAATTGGGCAATTGATGTTGAAGCAAATATAAAAACTAAAAGACAAAGTATCAAAGATAAAAAATAAATAAATAATTAAAAATTATTACGGGCATTATCTGTAATGTCCACCAGAAGCTTGGATGATTTTAAATATCTTCTAAAAACTTATTTATTTTCCTTGGTTTTTAATTCTGGGGGGCTGGAGAATTAGGCTTCCTAATTCTATCCTGCTTTTATTGCTTATTTCATTCTGGCATTGTGTTCTTGTTTCTTTTGTTTCACTTTCTTTGCCTATTTTACAGATGAAGAACTTTGGTCACTTTATTGTGTGTGAGAATGCTACACAAATAAAGACTGATTAATCAATGGATATTTTTAATCCACGACTCTCTTACTCTGCCTGTAGGCTTTCACTTTTTGAGTCGGGCATCATCACAAGAAATAAGGTTATGCTTTAATATCTCGAAATGTTCCTGTTACACCCCTATAAATATTTTCTGCAGTGTCTCTTATACTTTTGACAAACTTGAAGTAGAGCTACCTAATCTAGTTTTTAAGGTAGTATCTGTTTCAATTCACACTGAAAGGATCATTTGAAATATTTAACATTAAAAACTAATGAAACTTCAAAAATTGCCATAAACTAAACATTTAATTTCTTTAAGATTAATGACACTTTCTCAACTAACCATATGTTGACGAACAAATCCCATTTACAGTTCTGTTTAAAAAAGCTAATATGTTTGAGTACAGCCCGAAAATAGTTGTTTTAGCAGACAGATGACACTGATGATGTTTGGCTGCTTACAAAGTTATACTACAACACCACGGTAGCGCCGTTGCATTATTTAATAGTATGCCACAGCTCAACACATTAACATTTTACGACTTCTGCCTGTGACATGTGATACAGCAGCCTTGGCAAGCAACTTACTTGCAATAGCAAGTAAGTTGCTTGCTATTACTTGCTATTGCCTCACAGAATGTCAGGGTCAATGCCATTGAAATCCCATTTGCAGTTCTGTTTAAAAAATTTTGAAGAACTTGTCTCTTCTATTTTCTTGGCAAGCAATAGCAAGCTATAGCAAGTAAGTTGCTTGCCAAGGTTTAAATGTTCTTAACCGAGAGAACATCAAGAGAGTAAGGCACTTTCACGGAATATGTAAAGCAATACTTTTCAAGGTTAACGACAGAGACATGTAAATTCATGTCTTGGTTGATTCAGCAGTAACATTTCTATATTTATAATTGAGTTCTTTCACTTCTAAAATTCAGTTGGTAGCATTAGTGGATTACTAATGTTGAAAGAAATAGAAAAAGCTTCTACAGAAATGAAATTTCTGTCAATGTTAGGCGAAAATCATACATCCGCCATGGCATTCATCCAAATGAGATTTGAAACCTCAATGGTCCAGAATATATTTGCATTAGAAGAAATATTGCATAACAAAATGAGTCAAGATAACTCTTGGTAAAATTAAAAGGAGCAATCTATCACGTCATTAAAGTGATTCTCTATCAGCACCATGTGGTAAAAATAGTAACTGCATTCGGTTGAGTTGCCCAAGTACCAAAATAAACATTAGAGGCATTAAACTCGTGCCATTAAGGACAACAAATGTGATCACCGCTTTCTTCCAATGACAAACACTTATATAGTAGCTTGTTTGTTTTTTCACCGTTTGTCCCATCTTGACATTTAAGAAAACGACAGAAGGTACCATTGCAAATTATTATACGCCTAGTATAGAAAGTAAATCCCACATCAGCTGGGAGTCATTGCATAGTATTGCAGGGTCCGTTTGTGTGGGGGAGATAGTAAATCTGCTCACTCTCTTGAACCAGAACAACTATCGAAAACAGTTTCTAGTACCAGCCGATATCAAGCAAACGTGTTTTGTCTGTGTCTTAAATATAGGGTACTGCGTTGAGGAATTACGGTATGCACCTATTACATTAAGGAATAGACTTGTCTTTAATAATTAAATACAGTATTCTTAGTTATGCAATAATTCTTAAATGCTATTTTAAAAACTTTAAGCCGATAATTGCAGATGAGCAACAACTAAAACGTGAAACAAAAAAAGTGAAGAGCGCCGACGTTTGTAACATGGAAACCCACTGAAGAACAATCGTTCAAAAGTTTAATGCAGATCTGACTTGAAACAAAAAACTACCCCAAAGCACTAAACTCCTCTAATCAGACACATTGTGCAATATTCACGAGTATTCTCTCTTTTGAATAGCTTATTAAACATACCATCTACATGTTAGTGCTGTAAAGTGGTGTGTTTGATTATGATTGCTCGTCAGCTAACACTAAACTTTTCTAATTAGCTAACAGCTAGCCTTACTCCCGGCAAGCTAACAAGTTAGCATGTAGTTAATGTGCAAAAAAGCGCACCGCAACCCACCTTTTTTACTTTTTTCACATCTTCCTCCATCTCTAAGTTGTCTTCTTCATTCTCCCTTCTGTCCGGAGATCTATGTGAGACTGGGTAGGACCGCAGGAGCTTTAAAACAGCACCTACCTAAGGGCGGTTAGCCTGCTAGGCTAATTTATTTTAGCACTGTGTATCTAAAGAGATGCCCAGTTAGGAGCTGATAGCAACTCGCCATCCCAGCTCCCTTCTTACGGCTTAACAGTTCGAGAAAAACCCTGATTATCAGTGACTTTAAAAGAAAACAGACACGGCGCGTGTCTAGAGCAACTGCGGAAAAGGTCTGTTAAAAAAACAAACTCGGTGGAAACAGCAAAAACTTTTCAATCGTGCCGCCATTTTGGGCGTTGAACTGTAGTCCAGCATGCTTTGCTTTGATCAAACCAAAACAGCCTGTTGGAGTTGTGCATTACTGAGATTACTGCACTTATACGGAGGACGAAAACGGCAAAAAAATGACAAAACATTTTTTAAAAATGGCATAAAAGATTTGAATATTTGTAAATTCACCAAAGAATACCACATACCTGGCAATATCAGAAGGTAGTTATGCTCTATTGCTTAATTTTATTGATTGCTTTAGTCATCAAAACAGAGAAAAGAAACAATCAAATCATTAAACATAAACACAAAGTAATATAAATGTGTAAGTTAAATCAGTGCTAATTACATCTATTCTACTCTTTGTCTAATATAGTTTAAAGATTATATTACAAGATGATAATGATTTCTGGAAGGAGATAGGCATGTGTTCTATATCAGTGGTTCCCAATGCTTGGGTTTGGACCTGACTAAGGAAAAGTAAAGCAAAGAGATCTTCAAATTATATTGAGAAATCAATAAAAAAAATTATAAAAATGACAATAAGTACAATATGTTTGCTATTGTTGTTAAATTTGACGAAAACAATTTTGTTAAATTAAATTTAAATTGCAATTTCATAGGATAAACTTGTTTACATAATTAACACATCCATTTAAAATGTATAGTTTTTTTCCTGTATTTAATTTTCCGTCATTTGCCAAGAACAATAATAGATGAATAGTTCTTATTTATTTATGTTTTCCCAGTATTTATCAGTTTTTTTTATTTGTTAATTTCCACTGATTGTTCTAATTTTCTTTTTTATAGTTATGGATTAAATCACTAGAATAATAAAAAAAATATTATTGGTGATTGTTTTTCCATCACACATTTTCTACCTATTTCAACACACTTAGTCTAATTTGGAAGAACTTGTCTCTTCTCTTTTCTTGTTAGTTTGGAATTATGTAGACTCTGACTCTGGCATGTAAAGTTGATTTCCAGTGACATGATAATTTCCAAAAAAAAAAAATAAATTCAGTGGGAATATTACTGTGAACAGTTTAGAAGAGTGACTTACAGGCTATTGTCCTTTACTGAAAAATATTTTTGTTATGCTTGCTGGGAAAATAGCGGAACGTCTAAATTCTTGCAGTTACATATCATGTAGCTAATACATTATAATCATCCCATTCCTATTGCTACCTTGACTGGTCAGAAAAAAGAGAGACAAATAGAAAATAAAAACACCACTGAGATTGTCCACTTTCAAATACTATATTTATTTTTCTCTTCTGGGATGAACAGTCTGATATATGAATCTACAGTAAGGCTTAACATTACATTTTCAGCATAATATTTCTCTTTTCATCTAAAAACCAAAACATACAAAATAACTTTAGCACCATATGTTATTAATAATACTCATATTGTTCCCAAAAATAGGGTGTAAGTACAACACTGGACATCAGTTTTGCTTTTTTTTTTCTTTTCAAAGAAATGGGGATTCATTAAAACAATATACTTACATTTTATATTCAACAACAACAAAGAAATTCCTTTGTGTATGTTTTTCTCTCACAACATAGGCTGCAATGTTTCCACAATCGTAAGAAGCTACATTATGTAGCAGATTTAATGACTAAGTTTTGGAATACCCCAGAAAAATCATATACCCCTCTGGAGTATTCATGGAACACACCAACAAGCTAACACAATCAATAGGTTGGTTAAATATAAACAGCCAAATTCCCAACACTTTTCAGAACAATTCCAAAAAATCAGCAGCAATATTAAGACATAGTTGCTCTGTCGGAATATCAAATTCATTTTTGAAGAAAACATTACAGCTGATTCTACAATTAGCAAAGGAATGAAAACAAAAATAGATACATACAGATAAAGGACATATAGGTGACATGAATTTACAACACAGCAATCACGTTCTATATATATATATATTTTTTAACCCAAAGTCCAATGGCAGATGTACACTTGTGCTCCTTTGCTTTTGCTGAAAAGATACACTGTGTCATCTGTTTCACTCTCTCAGAGAAAAATAATTAAAATCCCAGTGCAGACAGATTTATTGCAAAATAAAACCCCACTGTATGCTGAACCCAATAGAATAAACATTATTCAAGCAGTAAGAACTGTAGTCTTTTTTTTTGTGAAGGTTGAGAAATTAAAATGGCACCATTGAGAGTTGAGTTCTCCTGTAAACTGTGTGGATTTGAGGTGCTGGCTGCAGAGCATTCAAAGACTGCAATTTTGTGAGGATGCAGGCTTTCTCAGTTTCACTGCAAGTCTGTGCTCTCAGAAAGCCAAAAAGTGGACCCTGAAGTCCATTTTGGTAGCACCTTTTAAATGTGTTTTTTTTCAGCACCAGGTTATTGACAAAAGATACAGAAGGAACAAAACAAACAAACAAAAACATAATTGCACTGATTTACTATCCCAACATCCTTCCCTTTTGTTAAAAACAATAGTTGTGACTTAAACCAGGTCAAACACTACAATGGTCTGCTGCTACACATTAATGAGAAATCAAACTGACTTTTGAGCACTGACATGCTAAATGCTGAGGTTCACCTGACAATGAGCCCTAAAATTCATGCTAGGAAGTGGAAGAAAATATGGGTATTTTAAAACAATATAGTAATCTACCTGTTTTATCATAAAAAAAATCCAACACAACACATTTTTTTACACATTTTGTCATCAACCTCCTCCTATATGTACCACAGGCCTTGTTGTTTTGGCTGGAGGATGCTTTCACGAAACACCAAAAACGCTTGAAGTTCACTTCTTGGCACTACAAAATATTCATAACTGCAAGAAATAAGATGTAAAGGCATCAACAAAAGTACTTAACAATCGTTGACCATATTGTTTTCATTGTCGTGGCTGGTTTGTGTTGTAAATCTCCATCAAAAACAGTCCAAACATTATGCTTCAGGGCCAAGTATAAGCTCACAGTTGCAATGTGCGAAATGGTCATAATACAGTGTCTTGCAAAGGTATTCATTCCACTTTTAATTCATGACTTTTGTCCCGACTGAAAACTTAAGAGTATTTAATGGGGATTTTATGAGATAAAGCAATTCAAAGTTGTCCATGTGAAATTCAAGGAAGCTAATCTATTGTTTTCCAAATGATTGATGGATAAAGTAAGTAATAAGTAATTAAATTTAATATAATTTAATCTCAGTATAAATCCAGGTCTTCTGTGAAGGTTTAAGAGATTTATTGAAAAAAATAAAATAAAATACACAAAGAAAGCCAATGAACAAAAGGCGCCATGGAGGCACACCTGAACTGATAGGTAAGGAGAGCATTAGTCAGAGAGCAGCCAAAAAGCCCACGACCAGCTGCACAGATCAACAGCTTAGATGGGAGAATCTCTCAACAAGATAGAGTCTGTTAGCCATCCACTTCACAAATCATTGCAGTTTTCTTCAACTGGGGGAAGTAACAAACAAAGTGCTCTGGCTAAAAGGGACCAAATTTGACATGGTGGTGGCATCATCACACTGTACGGATACTTTCTGTGGCTCAAGCTCAATACAGGGCAACTGTGAAAGCGAATGTGTTAGAACTTGTGGGGGTTTCTTACTCCAGTCCTCGAAATCTTCCATCCTGCAACATTTAGATGCATCTCTGCTTCTACACACGTGAATTAAATGAATGGCTTATTACCAGAACTCGGCAGAGATACAGTAGAAGATGGTGATGAGCCATTTGATTCAGGTGAGTTGGAGAAGGGAGAGGTATAAAACCTGCAGGATGATAGATCTTGAGGACAAAGTAGAGTCAGTGCTAAATAGTCTTGATCAAAGAAGGACTGAGTTAGATTGGAAAGTGTAAACCAAAATAAAATTTAAACTCTGTGGCAAAGCCTGAAAGTGGAAGCTCCCAGATGCGCATCAGCCGGTCTAACTGAGTTTGAACTTTTTCACATGGGAGGATGGACAGACATACCAGTCTGTTGTTAAAGTTGCCAAAAAGACTTGCAGAAAAACAAATTCTCTAAAACAGACTGAATATAAATATCTGAAGCACTTTTAAAAATTGTATTTGTAAATCATTCGAAACGCCATGCTTTCCTTCCATTTTACAATTACACAATACTTTCTGTCGGTCTATCAGATAAATAAATAAATAAATAAATAAAAATACAATTGAGTATATAGTTGGGCTTGGCAAAATGTGAAATACTAGAAGAGGTATGGATACATTTGCACATCACTGTAAAAGTTGGCCCATTTGTTAATCATCTAGGTGAGTCTAGCATATGGGAAAAACAGAAGAAAGACGCTGGCATCACTGTTTGCGTGCCTGGCTGCCATGGCTGGGTTGATTCACCCAAGGTAACAAGGCACAACAAGGACTGAGACAAACAAACTTGTTCAGATGTTCTTGCTGTGTGTTGCGGCCATCAGGAGTTCTGACATTAAAGAAAGATATCCTGACTGAGATCTCTGAAGAGGATTTTTTTCATGAACTCAGCTATGGTATAATATGTATCACCCTGAATCCTGTTTATTTTTTTTCTTTACTGTGAATAAACATCCTTAACTTCACTATATCTACCTTAGCTCTTGAGACCCGTGTATATTTTAAAGATAATAGGAAAAATAAAAATAACAAATAAAACCCACTTATTATCTGGCTAATCATTGATTATAGAATGTGGCAGAACGGCGGTTGTTTGGTAGAAATACGTAAAATATACTCTATGTTTCATAAAAATTTTGAGTTGTACATTTGCATTATAGTCTTTAAAATTATTTATTTTACTGTTAATTCTATTTTAATGACACAGTTATACAAGCATAGATAATCTGCATTATACAACAAGCACCAGAAAATGAAATCCAGCCAAGTCTAACATAATCTTGTATGTGGAGCTATGTTAATACTGTTGTACAGCCCATCGCCATCCTTTATCGCCTTATCCCACCTAGACACAGACAGATAGGGGGGGAAATGAGTCACAGTGTATTTGCACCTGATTTGGACATGAGTCCACCTCTGGAAAAGGTCAGCAGTGTTTAGAAAGGATGCACTGCCCGCCAGGCAGCCAACTACCACAAAATAGGGCCTTACTCTAATTTAAAACAACAGTTTATTTTTAAATAAAAGTGCAAACTGGAACTGAGAGGTATAATCCCAGCAGAAGAGGATGAAATATGCAAAGAAAACAAACAATACAGACCCTAAAGGATACGCCTGGGGATGAGAACTGCATTGAGACACCCCTGAGTCAGCTTGGTCAGTTGTCTTGGTTGTTGGTCCTGAGGAACACCTCTATTGGCTATTTTTCTTATTTTTTATGTATTAATCACTTATCAGCTACCTATTAACATGGCTGTTCCTTCACTAAGCAGAGAAACTACTCTAGTTGATATAATGACAAAATGAAGAACTTAATTGTTTGCATACAGATGTGCATCAATCTGGCTTGCTGGCTGTTTGCTTCACCCTTGTACACCCAACAGTCCTCAATAATTCAGGGCTAAAGGGTGGAAGACCCCAGCCGCACATTGGAGCTTTTAGTCATGGCAGTGTACCTCATTGCAAGTTCTCATGTCAGGATCTCTGTTTGTTAAGCCTCAGCCCTGTTGTTCATTGACCAGAGAGTGTTTTGCAGGAGTGTGCCAAGGCCCTGAACAGTCAGGGAAGAGGGTGGAGCAGCAACCAAGGATGGAGTCAAACATTCGGCAATAGGACAGAACCGTGGGAAAAGTCTATGGACAGACAAGCAAACGCCCACAAACATATGATATCTAATCAGTCCCCGTACAGCATTCTGTCCTCATGTTCTTTTCCATCCCTGGCAAAAAACACCCTCTTTGACCTTTATCCGGGACTTACAGGGCATCTGCTTTTTACAGTACAATGTTAGCAGGCACACGAGGCCACAGCTATGCCGAACGCAGGTAAGTCAGGAAACATGGATCTTTGTGTTGTAAAGGGCTCTTGGGAAACCCCTGCTGGGTTTCATCAAAACTGTGGTAAAATCATGCCAAACACTACAATGTAAAAGAAAACAAAAAAAAACACATCATAAATTCAAATGACTCATTGAGTTTATAAATGAAATGAATTAAGAAATGCATTCATTATTCTCATGAATTTTTCAGTAGCCCTCTGTGGAAATTTTAGTCAAGCTCCTTTAACTTAAAAGGCATGGTATTATGTAGACATATATACATACTTTTTATGTATTTCTTTTCTTTTTTTTGAGATAGAGGGAGGGTTGTGGTTGTCCCTGGGGCTATCAATAGTGACTCTTAATGGTAATTAAGAATGAAAATTCTAACGTTTCTTAACATTATAATTGTTGCACAGCATGCCAGTACGATGGCACAGTTTCGCACAGACCCATCCATTTGGGGGTTGGGGGTAGGAACGAGGGGCAGTTAAATTACAAAGACAGTACTTTAAGATTTGATTTGGCTTTGTTTCAACATGTCAGCTAGTTCCAGAGCAGTCATACAGGGTACATACGGTTATTACCTCTTTTAAGGGCACACAGTTGGTGAGGAGTGTACCGCTTAACGCTGTAGAATTGAGCTATGTCAAAACAGAAGGTTCTGGAAAATATAAAATATTCTCAGTTACCATAAATGATGACAATAAAGAATGATGGCACATAAATATCTCGGATGTGTATTTTTTAAAGAAGTCTTTGCACCTATCACTTGATTACTAGAACTAAATAAAGAACATTATATAACAAAATAGGGAGGTTATACTTTCCAGTAGTCAAAAGGGAATGGTGGAGGATTCTCTGAAGGCTGTCTTTGTACGGCACGCGAACATTTGAATATTAAAATGCATTTATACCGTTTCATTCTTAATTAACTACCTAAAGGCTCTCTAAAAAGTCTTTGGAATGCTTATAATGCGTTTTGTAATAATTAAATTGGAAAATGTGCTTCTTTTCTACAACTTTTTATTTCTAAATGGTTTATTTAAGATTTTGTGCTGATGCTTTGAGTCACACAAGGCAATTTGTTACAGCTCGCTTCCCACTAGAGGGCAGTCTACATTGTAGAAAAAATTTGCTTGCAGAACAGATTGAAGGTCAGTGTGCTTATGAATTTAAATTCATTTTGAATCTAAATTAAAAATAATAATAAATACAGTTCACATGAACAAAATAAACACAAAAAGGAAAAAAAATAAAACATATAACAAACAAAATCTCAGAATTACATCTTGAAGTATCACCCATGTTGTTTTTAAGCATATTTCATTAATTGGCTAAGGACTTAGTAAACATTATATGTTTCATATACTTCAGTGAGTTACAAAGAAAATGGCAGTAAATTTAGAGGTGTGCAAAGACCTGGCCCCTCTGAGACTCTCCTCCATCATTCCCATAAGGTTTTGCACCAGTCCCATGTCAGAGAGACACACAATATGCCCTTCACAAATATCCACAGGTTGAGTCACCAACACAGTATAACACATAAACACATTTCATAATGAAACATTCATATGTTATCTACACACTCATTTAGAAGCCTCCTATATCAGTATAGAGAGATTTATCTGAGACATATATATTTATATATATATTATATTTATCAAATAGTATACTGTAACTTTTTCTCTCTGTACTATGTGTTTTTTTCTCTCCAAAAATAATTCTTGAACGTTTGTCTATCAGGTTTTTGGTTGACAAAAAATATGTCCTGGAAAACTTTAAAACTTTCAGATCATCGAGGAGTGATGAAGAGAGCCCGAGAACACATGGAAAGATGCAACATCTGAGGAGAAACAAAATGCGTGTGCATCATTCTGTGTAAAAGGTGAGGATAGAATCACGGACAGGGCCTTCAGAGGGAGGATTCATACTGTAGAAGTTCATAGAGGAGTGGACCGTCCCTATACCTGATGCCCACCGCATTGGGGCTAATAAACTGCAGCACATTTATGGTCCTGCGCAGTCGCCTATCAACAAAGTGTGCGTCCCAGGCTGGATAGCGTTTTCTGGGCATGTCTATTTTAATAAGCGGGCCCTCAGGCGGGATGGGCCTGCCTGCTGCGTCTACAGGTTCTGTAGACCTCACTTGGAAAACCGGAAGGCATGTGTCTGTAGCTGTTTCGTCTAACCCCATTTGTTCTCCTGCCACGCCTCGTGTAGGGGTAGCCTGGGAGCCACGAGGCCCAGGTGTGGGAGCCATTGGCTCAGCTTCAGGTGGTAACGGGAGGCCCCATAATAGCTCAGCACAGCAGGAGGAAGCCAACATCCTCATTCGGGGGCCCATGGGGTGTAGAACCCCATAATAGAGAATCATGCAGGCCACGCCTGAGGCAAAGCACAGGAAGACGCCACAGATGGCAAAAGAGGCATAGGCGTCAGTGGTGGCTGGGTCGCGGTATGCGTACCAAAGTGAGGTCAGGATGGCATTCTCCAGCAACACAACGGTGTAGTAGACCACCATTCTGCACCGCGTCCGGCCCTCACGTACATTGAACCAACAGAAGACATAGACCACGCCCACCACCATGTTAAACAGTACTTCTTCCCATTTGGACATGCAAAAGTCAGTGCCGCCATGGATGACCCAAAAAGCCATGGCGCACCAATGGAGCACCACAAAAATGCCAAAGTAGATGTGGAAAACGGAGGCAAAAAGGGCAAAGGAGAGCACCCGTGAAGAGATGGTGAAAAGGCGCCAGAACAGATGCACCAGGGCACCTCGGTAACTCATGCTCTTCTTGTCATCACGTGAATCGCGGAGGAGCTTGTGGTAAGAGGCTAGCACCCAGGCCAAGGACGTTAGGGAGGACATGGCAGAAAGACCTGAAAGACACACACCCACACACAAGGTCAAAACCAGAGAATTCCCAATCAAAAGAGACATACATAAGAAAAAAATTATATTTGTTAAGCATCATAAATAAAAAAAAAAACTGTGTATCACTAAAAGGCGTATAGGTCTTTTAATTTTCAAATTAAAGATTTGGAGCTTCAGCTTTTGAATCTTTCAAGTCTAAAACATAAATAAATCAAAATCCATTGCCTAGATAAGAAATTTTAAAATTTCTGGATAAGAAATTTTAAAATGCATTTTTTCTTCCCATCTGCTTTGGTTTAGAGTTCTTTCCATACTTTATTGTTTAATTGTATGACTACCAAAAGAATACACCTACTGTGAACCTACAAGTCTGAAAACAGTTAAAAGTTGTAACACCACCATAATTTATGGTTTCAAACTGCATTGGTGGTTCTTCCACTCTCAGAAAACAGATTTTATTTTGGCCAAAGCAATCCGTCACATCTTTGAAAGCACTGTTATTACTGAGATCATCACACATCATCCAGTCAACACAATCTCTATTTAGTGGACCAGTTCGGTTTTTCTGTGACATCTATAATGGTGAAGTCAGCAGAATGTCTGAGGAACAACCCTTTGAATGAAAAATGATAGAGGATTTTCTGCAGAGCAGCGACATAGAACATTACAGCAAATGTCATGAAGGCATAGGCACCCAATCCACTACGGGTACCACATGCTATGATTGAGTTGCTTTTCTCTGGGAACAGTATTGAATGGGGAAACTTGAGTTGTAAAACCAGGTTCAATAACAATGTTGATGAAAGTTGGAAACTGGATAGAACACAGAATAATTAAAGAGAAACACAGAGGACACATACGGTAATCATTTTTTGTCTTAGTTATAAAAGCATCACAGAAAACTTAAATATATAGTACAAACAAAAGAACATTGCTTTATTTTTACACAAATATCAAGTTTAAGAGTAATCATAAAATACACTTACACTGCAGCCACTCAGCCTTGTTGCTCTGGATCATGATGCAGAGCTGCAGCACCAACTGAGGAGCGCTCTCTAAGAAGGTCTCCAGCAGTCGCAGCATGTTGACATCAGCATACTCGTACATCATAGCCCAATAAAAGCGCCTCTGGTTCTCCTTCTGCCGGTGACTTTGTATCCCAAGATACATAGTGCGAATGTATCTAAAAAGAAAGAAATGGTCTAAAATTAGACCCTCAAGCAGCTCCTGTGCCTTTTAACCACAAACGCTTTCCAAAATTACCACATAATTGTGTGACACGTGGTGTGATATGAGCACTTGTCTGAGTTTTCCCATCTTTGGGAGGTATTCCTAGCAACAAGTTCAACATATAGTAGTCAAATTTGTGTATTTTAACAGGAATTTAATTACATCATAAGAAGAATAGGTAACAAAGAGAACTACTACTTTATGATAAAATCTATGTTAATTATCACAAGATAATATTTATTAAAGGTAGAAAAATAAAAATGTCATTGTAAACAGTTGAGAAATAGGGAAAAAATAAATAAAATTAAGAGAGTGTATGAAATTTACCTACACGCTTAAAATTTGTGTGTATGTGTGCATGTATATATCTTTAAAATGATTTTTGTAAATAATTTTGATCCTAAGATTAAAAGCAGTTCACTCAAATATCAGTGGCATTTGATAAGATCACGAGTTTCAAATTTGATAAAAAGTAATTTAAAGTAATAATATAATTGACCTGAAAGTTATTACATATCACATATTTTCTAATCTCATGCAGGCCTATAAACGTGGTTTAAATTAAAACTTCTTTGTGTTTTTCAAACAGAGACTGTTCAGACTGCTTTCTTGAGACTGTAAAAGACTGAAACCTAAATGGCTGAAGTTGGCCAAAAATATATTGGAGCTACTTGTGCAATTAAAAAATAAAACAATAAACATAATTTCCCTGTTTTGTCCCGTAAACAAAAAGGCAAACCAGCAAATGAATTTTCTTTTTCTTCCACAATACTCTCATTTTAGAACAGCAGCGAGGGGAAAAAAACCCCACTTAGAAGCTAATTAAAATCTCAGTCACATTCTTTCAGGATTCATAAACTTGTTTCAGGATTAGCAGCCACCTTGTGTAATATTTATTTTACCACCTTTTGATGTTTAATTGAGAGGTCATGAAGCAGAGTGCACACAGCTAATAGTATCACACTACTGGTGTAATTAAAATCCAACAATTTCTTCTTTTTATGTTAGAAGATAATCACAAAGCTTGTTGTGTGTGGCTAACAATCAGTGTAATGTACTTTGCGTGGTTAAAGCTAATTAAGATTATTATCCTCTTTGGGTGTGGAGTAAACTTTAAGTCAAAGGATTCAAAAAACGCCACATCCAGGGAATACAACTTTAAACAAAAATACAGCAGCATCACGACAAGCTCAATCCGTCGTGTATCAAACAGATTCTTTAGCTTCTCAAAGACAGCAACAAAATTCTGGATGTGCAGAGAAAAAAAAGGAAAATCAGAGTGACAGCTCTCATGCTTTGTAGTTATCTTAGCACTGACTTTAGCTAATGCACATTGGTTTGTAGCTGCAGGGTTTATCTGCTTGAGCTGGTAGAGTAGCCAAATAAATCCAACTCTTGATGTGAAGGCAGTCAACCGATGACAATAGAGCAGCAAGGACAGAAATAGACCAGAAAGCAGCAGTCCACCTTTAAATTGGCAGAGGATCTACATTCTGCACCTAAAGGTGAGAAACAAGTTCCCCATGGGAACTAAAAGAAAGTCAAAATGCTTATGAGTGGTTTAATTCTATACATCTTCAGATATTAGATTTCTATGAGATGAACAGTGTAGGACACCGAAGCGCTCTTTTTTTTTTCCCTCTGTCACAAAATATTTCTAGCATTTTCCTGCATACATAGGAAACCTTTTATCCTGTTTTGGGTGCAACCAGTTTCCAGAAATGTTAGTAATAAACACGTGAATCAATCAACGGAGCCAAAACGTGTGCACACGGTAACATATCACAGCAAAACTGGGGTGATAAAAATGGGTATGACAAAAACAATACCCACAATTCTCAAGTTTTTCCTGCCAATGCAGGATATGATTTTCACAAAGCCTTTTCGACGAATGCCTTTGCTCAACAATCAATATTCCAAATAAAGCCATTAAGAATGGATTGACGTTTCATATGCAATAAAATTTAGGAGAAATGTCCTGTCTTAGGAAAGCTGATACAATGAAGAACGCAGCAGGACAAGATGGGGGGGGAAAAAATGATTTTTGGGGATCAATAGTTTCAGGCAATTTAAGATGCACCAATATGTTCAGAGGTGAAATCTGGCATTCAGTGACATTTTCAGACAGATTGGTAAATGTCAAATGGAACAAGAGAACTCCACTTCCCCACCAATGTCCTGCCATAAACAAGATCTTTGTTTATACCAAGGAGTTTCAGAGGCTTTTCCATGAACTCTCACTGCTCTGTAAGGTTTCCAGTTAAACCACTGTAGCTTCACAACTTCCAAAGCTGTATTACTTTAAAAAATCTATTCCGCAGCCATATTTGCAGCTCTTTTAAGCAGATCTGACTTACAGATTCTACTTGAATGAAGGTCACTCTCTGTGGATCTACAAGGAAAAGCCAATTAGGAGTTCATTCCTTCTAATGACCTCCAGGATGTTTATTCTTGAAAAGTTTTGCACAGCCTGTAACCTTTCTTACTGAAAAATTGGACTATAACTTTATTAAAACGAGTTACTCCATGTTTCATGTGCTTTTTCATCTACCTTAAAATTAAACCAAGGAGGTCTCTGGCTGGTTGTACAAGAGTCTTATATGAAAACCGGCTTGATGTGAAATGTACATTGCAAAACAGAATGTGTTGACACATTCAAACCTCATGTTATTCATTTTTAAAAAGAAACGACTGGTTGCGAGGTTCTCCTTTTACAGTTTTCTTCACTAATCATTAAAACTCAATTATTTCATGGCGAATATTTGATTTCCATTATAAGGCACTTTACTCACAAACCAGGCACAAATTGTCTATGCCCTTTAAGGTTTTTATATAAAGCCAGGGTTTCACACAAAAATACAAAACTAAATAAAGTACAAGAATGCAATTTATAGAAAATTCCTTGATGTGCAGCTTTACATCTGCTCTGTGTATTTGTACAGTCTGCACTTAACCTTGCAAAGTTACCTATCAATCTTATCAATCTGTGGATTCACATTAGTATGGCTGGTTGAATAGGACTCTATTTATTTTGTTATTTCAGTTCATTCTCCATTTCTTCTCAGCTTCAAGAAATTCTCACTTGGCTGATGACAGTTTACGCGGCCAGCGCTATCCAGTGAACTTCAGTGACAAAAGAAATAGCAACGTCTGAGTATGACGTTATTGTAGAATTACTGCACAGATCTTTTTAGACTTTTTTTTGACAGATGTACAATAAAACGGTGGACTGTATCATTTAAGGTCGCTCCAGGGTTTGATAGCTATGTTTCAGGTTAGCAACTGGAAATAACTCACTTTGCATACAATCAGATCAGCGTTAGAGGTTAAACTGCTGGAACTGGAGCTGCTGTACTGACACAGTTGCAGGAAAATTATTTTTCGAGACTTTCAGCTGTTCAACGAAAGGTGCAGATAAATACTAAAAACTTCAGGGAACATAAGAACAGCTAATTGTTTACTGGATCTTTTTTTTGCTGCGGGTTTACTATAGAATTTAATATTATCTGAACAGTGTTGCTTCTCCTTTGTTCCCACATACATAAACACTTGTAGTACTGAAAAGGAATGGTTGTCTTCTATTTGTTTTGCCTGTTGGATTACACATTTCACAATTATTAATATAACTTCCACTGCACTGTTCGTGTGACATTTCACTCAATAACAGAAACTACAGGAAGTCTTTAAGGTTACATTATGAGTCACCAATAGGCTATGTGGTTTTGCTATCAATTAACCACATTGTAAAACCATATTGCAAAACACCGACAAACTTAGTGTCATGAGTGTTTTTAAAGTTAGTGCACAAAATGACTGCACTGATTAGAGAGTGCATGAATGAGGGGTTTTGGTGTTGTCAAGATCAGCAGTCTTCACAAATACCATCCACTTAATGCACAGATATACCATGCAAGGAGGTTGCAAAAATCAAACAGTGATTGCATGACTTTCCGTTTAATGACTGCACTTTTGTCATTGCTAATACCAGTGGCTCTTTTTACATCAGATTTATTGCATAGACATGAATTTTTCAGATGCGTGTACACCCACTTAAACAAGTCGATTAAATTCATTTCAGTCTGCTAGCAGAATGTTTACCCTGAGGGCGCTATGGGCTCAACACACACTCGCAGAGCTAAATTTACATCCAGTCACTTTGAAATTACACTGCACACCACAAGATGTGATAGGCCGTGGTTTCTGATAAGCGCAACAATGAGATAATAAGACTAATGGAGTTTTATTTCCTTTTAGGAGAGCACAGACGTATGGAAAGGAAGTTGCCAACTTTCTGAAGATTGGTAGAATCAGACAGTCTCTCCATTTTTTTTATGTAAGTGTCTAGTTTTTTTAGGCCTGAGACATATATTAGGGGAACATGTGTTTCCTGAAATAATTAAAACATTCCTGGTGTGAGCTTTTTGTATCATAGCATATGCCTGAGCCCATGCACCTGGGTGAAAAAGTAACAAAATCTGTATATTAAGTTGTCTACACTTTTAGACAGTGTAATAGGCATCGATGGTTGCAATCCCCAAATCACTTCTGACTAAAAACAACTCAAACACTCATTATACATCAACCAAGATACCTCTTGATGAATCCCAAGACTTTAGAGAAAATATTCTGTGGATGGAACAAAACAACATTGGAACTGGTGAGGTGTACTTCCCATTGCATGTGGCATAAAGCCAAAACAGTATTTTATAAAAGAACTTCATACTGAACATGTCAAACATGGTGGTGGTAATGTGATGATTTGGATCTGCTGTAGCATTTAGATTGGTCCTGAAACATTCAAATTATTTAGAATGGTTACAACTGTTTCTTTCTCCAAATTGTGTGTTAAGAAAAAGCCCCTGGCTGTAGTCTGTAGCAGTACTGGGATGTGGGTGTTTTGGGTGTTTCGCTTATGTGTGCTGGATACTGGAGTTGTCTTCAAATGTGGTCAATAGTTGTCTCTTTTTGATGTACAATTTCAAACCATTAATAGTGGTGCAATCAGTATTACTTCCTCGTTTTTAGGCTTTGAATCTGAGAAGACAACACCCAGGGTTTAATGATAAGCTGACAAAAACACAAAGTCACAACTATTTTTTAAAGTTGCTAAATGCTGTTAGTGAAGTTGGCCATGTTTACCTTCTGCTGCCATTTTCTGCGAGTAAGCGTTTGAGGAAACATTCAGATAGCTACACAGACTTTGACTTTGATTAGCCAGACTGATTTTCCTATATCTCATGTAGTCACATTGATATATGCTGTGTGGTGGAGCAGTCAGGACAAGTTATTTTCCCACAGCATTTGCACTCATGAACTCCTATTCAATATTTTATTTCCAGTTTAATCTCACCGTATTTGACATTCTGAAAAATCACGGTTTTAAGTTGTGAATAACTTAAAACCGTGACTAATTATAATAATAAATAATAATAATAATAATAATAATAATAATAATAAGAGGTTAATTCTAATCACTTGCGTCATGCTGGAGAGGGCACTTAATACTACTATTTAGTATTTTTGTGGTTTTCCTTTTTTTTCTACCCAAAATATAATTGCTTGAAGTAGCAGTTCAGTAGTCCAAATCTGCAATAGTTCCCTTGAATAAGGTCCAGAACAGAGACCCGTCTTGAAATAAATGGAAAAAGAGGATGGTACAGTCTTCACAAAGTAATGTACAAATAAATACAATTATACTTGAAATTTGATTCATTTTAATTACATTAAAACAAAACTCATGTCTGTGGTTTAAGTACATGGATATGAGATAATTTGTTTGCTTTTATTATTTTATTTTTTTAAATGTATTGTGTATTTTGTGATATGCAATAAATATGAAAGTTTATTCTAAATAAACAACTAAAATTAAATAAAACTGTCGTTTTTGGAGAAAAATTTATTGCTTACATTAATGGAATAAACAAAAAATAATTGGCTGGTAGATTAATGAATAAATAGTTCCACATAGCGGTGTTAATGTGCCCATTTTGTGCCTGATAAAACACTATGCTTACAGGTTTTTGATTTCAAAACAAAGTAAATAAATAAATATAAGACTGGGATGGTTAAACATTCGCGTTTTGGGGCCGTCAGAAAAATCTGAGCTCACTCCATCATATTTCAACACTGCACCGCTTTTCTTAACAAGGATATCACACACATCCCGGGATTGTGATGCACACTGTTAACGCTCCCACTGTGAATTTTCAGATGTAGTAACACAAATAGCTTCAGAAAAAACAAGCACACACACACACAGAGACGAGTACAGACAACACACATGAATGCTCACACATACTTGTCAGCGCTGAAGGTAATAAGGGATTTCCCTCCTATTCCAAAAACACATCTGTCAGATGAAACTCTCTCTGTGTTCAATTCCTCTCCTTCCACACACTCGCACAGACAAGCACTCCACTTACGCTGTGGTTTTGATGCTTTTCTCCCACCACCCCTCTTCCCTTTAAGCTCCATAGCTCCTCCACAGGGCTCCTCATGAATTATTTGTGGCAAGATCATAGCAATCACTCATGGCTCGTTAGGCAGCGTACGCATGGCCTAACAGCTCGATGCGGTGCCAGGGTCATCTTCCAGGCACAACCGTCTGCCATTTCTGTTGAGAAGCGGGCAACCATTAACCTCCTGCCCCACACCTCCACCACCATAAACTGACTAACCAAAGATAAGACATCTGTTGTGAGGCGCTGACACAGAAACGCAGCCGCAATATCAACGTTTGCATGACTAGACATCTTGACCTCGGCATCTGAGAGGCAGAGAAGGACATCAGGAATGACAAACGCGGACCATGTGGACAACTTGGCCACGTTGTTCCTCGAGCTCTTCTAGAGTCACTGACCGGTGAATCATCCAAGCACTCTAACACTAATCTCTTGAGTAGGTGGCTAGATGGCTCACACACTCACGCCACTCTGCCATGTTCAGCAGCGTCTGTCTCCTAAGTCATGATCGTGGGAAAGCTGAGTAGCTCAGACTGTGTTCCTCGGGAATATCCCAAACACCGCTAAGGCAGAATGAGACAGAGTTTTGTAGCAGGTGGAATGTGATGAAACACTAAATGTAGGGGTGGTGCATGTAATATATTAAATGTCAGAGAGGCTATGAGAAAGTAGGCGTGTGTGCGTGTTTATGTGTGTAAAGATGGAGGCTGTACCAGCTTCAGTGAATCACACCCTGAGTCACTCTGAGGGACGCATGTCGACTCTTAATGAAGTTTAAACCTCCTCTATCAGGAAAATGTACTTTTCTGGCCATATTTCACTGATATATGGCATCTAAAGCAGAAATTAATATCTTTGATTGTTTGTGGGTCTTTTTAATTGATAATAGCCAAAATCTCCCGGTTTTCTTATTTTAGTAAATTCTAAACTTAAGTATGAAAATGTAAATTATGTGTTCTGACAAATAAGCCCATTTGCCCAATGTGAGTTATCTGAATGTATTGTCTTTTATAATGTATTGGAATGGTGTTGCTAGTTAAACCACAATTGGGAACATGCAAAATGCTGATCAGCAAATAAACAAAGGCTTTAATTCCAGACATTGATTGTCTAGAACAGCATAAAGTCCTTTATAATGAAATAAAATAAATAACATGACCTTTTCTTTCTCCACACATTGTATAATTGTTGTTTCACAAATTCCTGTCTCGCATCCTGTCAGAAACAAACATGCTGGTAGAATTAAAAAAAAATAAAAATAAAAAAATAAACACCATGATACTTTCAGTGAAGGTTATCACGCTGCTGGTTTCTCATTTTGGCCCATGCCTACACAGGGCTCAAGGCAATAGCTGACCTTTGCCTAATGGTGAAGTCCAACCCTGAATGTCAGCTCTCAGCAGAATGGAGTGAGTACTGCTGATGTATGGATTAGGGAAGCACAGGAAACAGATTTAATACTCTTCTCCTATGCAGTATTTTATTTACAACATTCAAACAGAGTAGGTGTGTGCGGCTGTCAGCCCTAGTTCTAACTATTGATCTTACCGTTACAGGGGCAAAGGTTACTGTCTCTCCGAGAACAGAGATGGCACCAGTCGACACCCACAGCCTTTAATGAGTGGGCAGCACATGATTTTTGAAGGGTAACAATCTTTTCTTTCAACTATGATGAAATGAGCAGGACGGATGGAAAGACAAAAGGGAAGCTGGCTGGGATCCACCATCTTGTTTAAAGACATTAATGTTAACTGCCTCAAAAATGGCATGTTTTTGTTTTTCCACTCAATTAAAACAGTGTCAAAGATAGGTAAGCATCTTTACTGAATTTTTGAAAACTTGTGTTTCCAAAAATACAAATATTTCTGATTCTTTCTTTCCTGAACCACTTCATGGGTTAAGGAGGCACAGCAAAGCTTTAACTTAAACAGCAATCCACTATCACTGTGTTTTTATCCTCCTTATGTTGGTAAAAAGCCCTGGAATAAAGGCAGACTGAGTTAAAAACTCTATACCTGCAGGCAAGTCAGAGACACTCACAGAGAAACACACAGCGTCCTGTGACCAGCACCTTTGGGCGATAACTACAGAGAGGGTGACTGGAATGTTGAACAGAGACTGAACTGACAGGAAGCAAACAGAGAGAGATGAGGAGCGGCAGCCCAAGATGAAGTTGCAGTTGTCACCGAGGCTCCGCCTTGTCAGTTTTATGAGTTTGCAGTAGTTAACCAGCTCTGGCAGCTTGAATAAATATTAGCTCTGTAAAATGACAGGTCTTACAGTTGCTGTTTTACCCTATTTTCAGTTTGGAAGGAATGTTATGCTTTTTTAAATTCCTCTAAGTAGAAATTGAGCCAGGTTCAAGGTCCAGTGGAATTACTGGTTGTTCCTCCCAAAAGAGAAAAAGTAGTTTGTACGATTATCTTAAACAACGAGTTTTATCTTTTATCTCATGACCTAAAGGGATACCTGCAGCTTTTCAATAACAATAATCAACCTGTAATTTACCTAACAAAAATACTAGAAAATAATCTTCAACTGCTTGTTGTTGATTTTTATTTTATTTTATTTTAGCAAAGAAAGCAATGTTGAAAAATATATTAGAACCCCTTAAAATGTCTTAAATTAAATGCTACTAGGATACAAGATCATAAGCTTTTCTTAGCAGGTGATGCCACAGCATACCATGATTACCGTACATAAAGACGTGTTGATATTGTTAAAAAAAATATCCAAATGTTATTTTCATTAGAATGTAAACCCTCACAAAGAGCAATCACATTAACACCTCCTTCGTCTGTGCAGGCAACACATGCTGGACCCTACTATGCATATTAGCTTTCCTCTAGGCTGTACATTTTCCTTTCTTCTGTGCACACCAGTCATTTGTCACCATTAGCAACAGTCTACAGGTACCCCAACTCACTGAGCCAAGGTCACGTGACTCTGTGATCACCGAGAAGAGAAGCGTGGGGAGGAAGAGGTGACAAAGGTTCCCCTGCTTTCAGATGGAGGTGATTCATGCCATGGATTCCTGTTGATGCAAGATAGGGCCGAGTCAGTTTTCCATTGGACAATTAAAGCACCACATGGATTAGAATCTGCGGATTTTGGTATTAGTTTCCAAGAACGGCCTGTTGCCTTACCTTTAAAATAGAAGATATTGATCTCCTGTCAACAGCACAGGGGATGTGCTTTCACACATGATAGCACAGGGATCACAGTAGTGATCAAATGAAAAGCACGGCTTAATTAAATTGCCCTACCTCATTCAATAGGAAACGCGATGCCGATCTGACGAGAGATATCAGTTGGAGATTACTGCAGAGACTACTCACTGCCCATTCAGGTTCAAAAAGAGCTGGCATTTTCTTCCTTTGACTTTGTATAACACCTATCTTTCTTTGTAAATCTCATAATAAAAGAGCTTCTTGCTAATAAGGTTGTTAGACGACTGTCTTTTTGTTTTTCTTTTGCTCGCAAAATAAAGATTCATGACATTTTTTATTCCTCAGGTAGAACGTTTTGCAAAAATATTCCAACCATTGGAACTTTTTCACCTTTCATCACGTTACAGTCACAAACCTATGTAAGTGATATTTAAATGGAATGTCAAACGTAAAGTCATGCATATTATATCCGTGGGGATTCATGGATTAAAGTGATGCCTATTCTTATTTTCCAAAAGCTTAAGCTAAATTCTTTCAGAACTTTCCTGTATCCATCTTCCCACCAACTGCAAAAACTTCCCCTCCACCCTCCTGAAGAGATCCCACAGCATGATGCTGCCATCACCATGTTTCACTTTGGGGATGCTGAGTTCTGGATAATGTGCAGTGTTAGTCTGTTATTACACATAACCTTTTGCATGTAAGGTAAAAATCTCATCTTTGATGTCATCTGATCTGACCACCTTCTGTTTTCTGTAATTTGCCTACATGATGTGGTAAATAGCAAAGGGGGTGGCATTTTTCTTGTTTCTCTTCCATGAAGGCAGAGACTACTGCTTGTCCTGACAACACATGAGTTGTCATACATCTTTAGGCCACTTCTCTGAATTTATTTTATTTTTTTGTAAAGCAGCACCCCTAACATGCAACAATCTCTGCTCTCCATATTCCCTGTGTCTCTCATTTTTTCTTACTCTTCAACTTATTTGCTATTGAAAGGTTAAAATACTTGCTATAGAGTTATTCTTCAAACATCCAAACAAGTAGCACTTTGCAGCTGGGTTCACAGCTTCCAATATCAAATACACAGTAGAATATTTGATCCAGAAACATAAACTAAGCAGAGAGCTGCAGGCCTCCATCCTCTGCTG
>CAEFZX010013058.1:0-60782 GCA_903066825.1 Alfaro cultratus | reverse complement strand
TGAACTCTGAGGACAGATCAGGGAAAACTGCAGTTAAACAAGTTGATTAAGGGGCAACATTTAGTGTTTTAGAGGCACTGTGATGGACCGAGTTGAAAACAGGAGGAGTCACAGGAAATATTAGAAAAGATATATATATATTTTTTATTTTAACCCAAAGGTTTATAAATGACAAAAAGATAATCTGAGCTCATAATAGAGGTCAAAGAAACAAAACTGAACTCAGGCAAAATACAAACAAACATAACTGACCTAACAAAGAAATGACACACAGGGTAAACTGGCTGATCAGACCAATAGGGGAAACTAAACATGATGCCAATATACTAACAAATAACAGTACAGCTAAGTTTGACTAAACACCCAAAAATGAAAATCAAACTATTAAACTTTTAATACTATTTACTTGAATACAAAAATGTATCTAAAAGAAGAAAATACAAATTCCCCCAACAACATATCAACACTTACCAAAGAAATGAGAAGCAAACGTAAATATCAGAAATGAAACTAATTAGGATGAAAATGGAAACTAAAACACTGATACCAGAACCTGGCAATAATGATACAAAGGAGAAAACGAATAATCTGGGCTGAAAAATAAACTATAAAACTTAACATAAACTGGCAAAACCTGATGATGAAGGAGCAAAAGAAACTGACAGAAAATGAAAAGACTTAAACTAGAATAAAATGAACACATCAGAAACTATTCAGGAATTAGACCAGAATAACACAGACAGGAAGAACTAATAATACAAAATCTATAAACTTATAAACTCTATAATCTATAAATCTATCTGCTTCCCTTCAGATGATCCACAAGAAAAGTCTTAAGTTTATAATGTCTGTTAGTAGAATCTCAGTAAATCAGTTTCTGCTGAACTCACCAGAATCAATCTGTTGATGAGAAGAAAATCATGAACTCAGTTTGAAGGAAACAGGAAAGTTTTTCTCCACAGCAGCTCAGGCTTTGACCAACTTTCACTTTCATTTCTGCAGAGTGACGTTTTAACCTCCTGACTCTGTTGCTCCTCCTTAATGTGAGTCACTTTAAGGAGGAGCATATTTATGCAGTTTATATTGTATATTTGTAATTTTGTATAAATAGGTTTTCACTTTGACTTATTTTGTTGTGGATGTTTATTGATTTGTTAAAGCAGTAAAAGGGCAAAACATCAAGGGAGTGATTACTTTTAGAGCTACTGTGAAAGTTTGTCTTTCCATTCAGCAATGTGGCCTTGTTTTTCCTTTCTGACCAATAACTGTAAGAATTACGTCTTTATCAATGAATTATTAACTTAAGTTATCTTTTAGGGACTCTGGACAGAGTTCAGAGGTGGTTTTAACAACCAGCAGGGGGAAGAAGTGTCTTTGTTTCTGTCTTTCCCTTTTTAACTGTTTATTACCTGATGAATTCAAATGAAGTTTATTTGTTTAGCACATTTCAGTAAAGAGACAGTTCAAAGTGCTTTACATGATGAAAACATAAAACAACAAGCAAAAAACAAAAACATTTCTTGGAAAGCCATGAAACAAAAATTCATGTTTTTCTGGAAAAGTTCTTCAGGTGATAGAAGGCTGACTTTGTAACTGTCTTTATGTGACTCTGAAGGTTCAGAGTTCACCCAGATTTCAGCCTGATCTCTAGTTTCCAGTTGTAATAACTGAATCTGTGCATTGACTCTAGATCTATAACTCTAGATCTATAACTTTAGATCTATAACTTTAGATCTATAACTCTAGATCTATAACTCTAGATCTATAATTCTAGATCGTTCCTCTTTAGGTCCAAAGATAATAACTTCAGTTTGTTTCTGGTGAGCTGGAGAAGTTGTGGCACATCCACATATTTATCTGTTGCCAGCTGTTGGCGTCTTTTTAACTGTATTTCCTGAACTGAATCCTTTTCCATGCAGTTGTGTGTTTTTCCATGTGGGTAATTGTTTGTTTTTATGATCTGTACAGCACTTTGAGCTGCTTTTAGTATGAAGGGTGCTTTATAAATAAAATTGATTAATTGATTGATCTGTTCTGAGCATTTGTTCTGTGTATCAATGGGTTCCCCAAGGATTGGACCTGGGAGAACCCCTCATGTGACTTCAGTCCGCTTTAATGAAAAATGATCTATTGATACAAAGAAGTCCCTGTTCTTTAAGACCTGAACCAGTCAGTTTAGTGGGTCAGAGCGTCCAGCTCTCCAGTCGCTCCAGTAAAATATTACGATCACCGGTGTTAAACGTGGGTGAGCACTGAGGTCCAGTATAACCAGAACTTTGGTTCTTCTGCTGTCTACATTTATGAAGGTTATGATAATCTCATCTGTAGTTTATCTGTGTAAATGTTGCAGGGAATGACTCCCTGATGTTCGCCTCTGCAGCAGGAAACAAAGCGATGGTCCAGATGCTCATCCAGGCTGGAGCTCAGCTCAACCTGCAGGCACCGGCACACCGACCCGGTTTGTTCTGGGTTCATTTTCACCGTTCCTGTGTTCATGCAGACGATGATGAGCTCTTTGTACTGCGGAGGAACTGAAGGGCTGCAGATCGCCCCGTCTGAAGCCGTGAAGGTTTGTTTGGTTTTCTGCTGGATTTACGTTTGGAAAAAAGTTTTAGGTTTTTATTTTATAGGTTCTGAACTTCAACAAGGGCTGCGTTCACACAGCAGGTCTTTCAGTTCAGGTTTTTAACTGCATGTTTGTTCATACTAATAATTAAATAGGACCGCAATGAAACTTTTGTGTTAACGGTTTACAACCCGCATGCGCAGAAGAAGAACGTAGCCCCGTCACCCTGCAGCGCTCTGTCTACGGCAGTAAAGATGGCCGCCGCCTCTGGATGGACTTTAACGTTGTTGAGCCGACAGCCTGGTCATCAGATGGTCAGCAGACAAAGGAAGCTGATAAAAATAACGTCAAGGGAACAGAAACGGGCTGACCCGGTTCTGTTTGGATGTGGATCAGGACCAGCAGTGTTGGGATGTGATACGTTCACATTTAATTCATTTTAATTTTCTTCTGCTACAGAATTACGACGCATGTCTCCCATCAGTGAGACAAATGTTGAATAAAATGCGACATGTTCAGACTACAGACGCTTTGAAAACCATCTGATGGAATCTAGTTCTACATATGGAAGTTATTCACGTTGGATTTACTGGAATGAAAAGATCGGAATTGGTTTGTTTTATTTTTATCAGCTTCCTTTGTGGTTCTGGTCGTGTGACGACGCTGTTGGCTCCATAGTGTCCATTGATGCTTCCACAGAGCGCCGCTGTGTGACGTCTGTACAGAAATCAGACTGAGGTTCATTTCTACCACAGCGACATGCAAAAAAAAATTGAATTGTGCATCAAGACCTGTTGTCTTAGTAAATGTTTTCTGGTCTTTCCTATTTTGAAAATGAGTTGGAAGAATAAAACCTCTGCTGGCTCGTCTCAATAAACCTGAGACCTTTTCCAGATGAACTCTGACTCATCTGGACTCTGATTTTGCTGATTTTAAACATTTTGTGCTGCAGCTGCTGCCGCCGGCCTCTTTCTTCCAGCTCGGCGGTCTGCAGCGATGCTGCGAGGCGACGCTGTCCAACACTCTGACTGCAGACAACGCCGTGAGCCTCTACCGGGTCGCCAAGGTACCGAAACCTGAGTCCAACCCTCCAGAACCGGAGCAGAATGTTCTGAAGCTGATTGGATGAAGCTTTGACCTTCTCCTCAGAAAGAGGCGTTTTTATTTCTGGACCTCTGAGTGAAACGTGTTGTTCTCTCTGATCCCGTTCCTATGGATCCGGTTCTGGTTTTCCCTGCGTCTCTGCAGCTCTGCCGGTTCTGTGAGGGATTCTTCCTGCAGAATCTGGACCGGCTGCTGGACAGAGAGGACTTCCACCGCCTGTTGCTAGGCGACGCCAGTGAGGAAGCGCCGTTTGGGTCGGGACGGGACCAGAACCCGGACCTCCTGCCGGTTCCGAGGAGCCTGGAGGTGGCGCCGATCCACCTGCACGCTGCATGTCGAGGGTAGAAGTTCTGACCGGATGGACCGGATCGTCTCTGGTTGGTACCACAAACAAACATCTGGTTCTACGTTTCACATCTGAAGCAGGTTCTGAAATATTTACAACCAAAACCAGAAACCCGGTTAAACCTCCAACCGTCCTCTAATGACAGTAAACAGTTTCCTTCTGCTTATTACTTCTGAACATTTTAATTCACACCTTTATCTTTAATTGAATCTGTTGCTTTTCCATGTTAACGAATGTAAAACTTGCAGCTGAAATGATTTTTCACCAGTTTGAATTTATTGCTTTGTTTGGTAACTTTAAATAATCTGTATTATCATCATCTTTCATGAAAGATGACCCAGCTGGTTATTAGGTTTACTTTTACACAAAGTGCAGATTAATCAAACTACTACATAATATTAACATTTTAAATTTTCAGATTAATCACATCCGTTAACGTTGACAATCCCAGTTGTTAGAAATAATTTCCCATCGTTCTGTTTTCACTCAGTCAGTTAAAACTTAATATTTCTGAATAAATAAACTACATGAAGTATGAAACCTGCCAAAGTCAACAGATTTATTCCTTTAGCACTGAATTTGTTCACAGTAACATCACAAGGGAATACATTGCCAGTGGTTCTCCTGCTCCCAGTCCGTTCAGTGCTCTGGATTCCCGCAGTAGAAAAAGCGAAGGATGGAAGGTATTGCTTTAGGTTTCCTCTGAACCGAGTCCGTCTCCGAGAAACATGAGTGATCAGGATGCAAGTTTACTGTGTGCTTACAGTAATCAAATATAAAGGGGAGGAAGGAAGAGGCTGGCAGAAGAATGAATATAAAAAATAACAAATCTGAAGGTAAAATGAATGAAAAGCTCAGATAAAAAAATGCATAAAAACCGAGACAGAAAAAGGGAACGGGTGAACATTTCAACAGCGACATGCAAAGAAAAGACGAATGCTGAACATGCAAACAACCGTACGAGGTCAAAGGTCAAAGCTAAGAACAGGAATCCCCCTGGTTTTTTAAATAAGCTGGTCAGGAAAACTGCTTATTTACACGACGAATGTTTGAGTCTTCATTCGCCCAACAGATGGGGTTTCCTCCCAAAGAGGCTAAATCTACATTCTGAAATACAACAAATCAGTTTCAAACATATATTACAAAGTTTCTCTCCTCAAAAAAAACCCCAACAAAAAACAAAGAAAAGAAAAAATAAATTAAACATGAGAAAAATATCTTTAAATAATCAATTTCAGGAACATTCTCTACATCTTTGATTTAAATAACTGATAAATAGAGCATGAAAAATGCATTAAAATAGAAAAATATTCAGAGCAGTTCAGTATCGTCTGAAACCTGCAGATAATACAAAAAATAACCTGAATAACAAAATCTAAAAAAAACATTTTAATGTAACTGAAGTGCTGTCGAAAGTGCAACATAACAGAAAAACATTTTACTGACAGCGTGGTCACACCAGAATCAGTCAAAACTAAAACAAATTAAAAACTGTTAAAATAATTATATAAACTGTATGAAGATGTCTTACAGTTGTAATCTGCTAAACCAACAGCAGAGGGCGCCAGCTGCAAAAAAAAAATATTTTAAACAGAAAACAAGAGAAAAACATTTCATCCGGTGCATTTCTGTATGTAGTGTCAAACAGCCAATAATGGCCCAAAATGTCACCTTTTCTGCTTTAATAATTGGACCAGAAGGTGGCGCTAGCATCAAGGATGTATTCACTGAAGCTTAAGGTTTCTCTAAAGGGAAGCCTTGCAGTTCTAGGCTCAAGTTTAATCAAGTTTATGCCAGATAAATCGAGTTTTTAAAACATCTTTACTTTGACGTTTTAATTTCTCTTTTATAATCAGTAAAATCATTGTTTGTAAATAAATTCATGCTGCAGTATCTATCAGCGTAAACAAACAGGCTGTCTTTAGCATGTGATTGAGCGACGGTGGCTATGCTAACCACAGCCACTTGAAGTACTGAGGAGGAGCTAAAGAGGCTAAATGTTAACTTTGCATCCAATAAATTGTTCATTTTAAGTTTCTGCGTCTCATCAGACTTAGAGAACTTAAATTGAGACACAAATGAGGATTAGGAGAAAGATCGTAGAGAAATGAATGCCAGGCTGTCAGAATGAGCTAATGGATCAATCCCTTTCTGGTGTGACCACATCTGAACATAAATACAAATCAACTTAAAACCTAATGTCACAACACAGATCACCAACTGGCCTGTACAACAGAAGAGATCATTCATCTTTAGAACATCAGAACGCCCTGTACTATCCTGGGTTACCAGAATCAGTCACAAAAAACTCAACTTTTAAAAGAAACCAGAGTCCGTCCCTCCGTCCGCCTCCGATTCAAGTCAGGAAATCCCATAAAGGAGTCAGTTTTGTAGTTTTTTGTATGTACATGTGGGGAAAAGTGGAAGAAAAAGGATGAAGAGGAGGACAAACATCACTGTCTTAAGGCCTTTTTCCTTTTTACAACTCTTCTGAGATGGTCTGCGTTTGGTAATGTTGGGCGAAGTGGAATCAAAAAGGGACGCTCCGCCTTTCCCTCAGCGTCGGGCTCGGTTCGGCGGCGGTGGCGGGCCGTGAGCGGGCTGCAGCTGAGGAGCCGTCGAGGTTAATAGCTATTATGGATGATCCCTGGTGGCAGAGACAAGTCAAGCCATCACACATGTGAGGAGGACAGAGAGGGACACAAGGGGAGGGACAGCAAAGCTACATTTGCTACTAGTTCTTAAAATACTGATCGACTTTTAAACTGAGCCATTCCCATTATACAGTACAAAATTTATAGGCAAAAAGTAGATTTTATTTTTTTAACTTTCACTCGGAGCTAAAGGGCAAAGTTAGCAGCTCTCTGCTTCTTAATGACCTGATTCCTGCTTTTCATCTAGTCATGCACAGCTACTGCTCCTTAAGGGTGTTCCTGTGTCCTGTTGCTGGCGGCCATCTTTGTTTTGTCTTTGCCTGGGGGGCATTTAGAGTCATTGGGCGGGGTCTGGCTGGGCCTGCTGCCGGGGGCATGCTTGGTGGGGGAGCTAGTCGAGGTAGGGGCGCCTGGGGAGTGCGACGCTTGGATGTTCTTCTCGTCTGAAAAAAGCTGTTTAATTACGTCAAAGAAGTTACTCAACGGGCTGCCTACACAGACGGGAAGAAAAGAAAAACAAAAAGAGAGAGAGAACAAACAACAGATGAGCAATGGGGTCAACATGAGGAGAAGAAGAGGAGGTGATGAGATGAGGAGTGGAGCAGGAGAAAAGGAGACCGACACCTCGGCCAGGAAACGGTTTCCAGTGAAGCAGATTTAAACCGTTACCTGTATGTGAATAATCTGATTACTGAGCTGGCAGGTGAGCAGATACCAGAGGTAAGTCATGAAACATCAGGCGGTTGCTGAAGCATCCTACAGTCAGTGAAGGTCTCCAGACACAGTGGCTCTCTGGAGGTTGATGGTTTTCCTTTTAGGTCAGCATGAGAACCAGGTGGCACATCGATCTCTAAAGATATTTTCCCTTCTGATTGTCCAGTGGACTCTGTTTTATTAGGATGCAAGTTTGCAACATCTGTTCATCTCCAGCTGCTGTGGGTCGAACCAACCAAACCTTTTGACCAACCTGTTCCCCTCCTGGCCTGTGGGGGCGCTGCACCAAGAACCACTAAAGGAAACGACACAAAAACCTCTGACGAAAACATGGAGCACAACTTCTTTCTTCACCAAATGGAAACAAAAATGGAATGGCGTCAGATTTTAGCCGACCAGAGTCCGATTACGCGTTCCCACCTCCCCAAATGCATCGGACTTTCCAGACAAACGAAGTGGACTGAACAGAACCGGTGTGAATGCTCCCTCATGATGCTGGAACTACATGTGACTAAAAATCAACTGGAAGAAACCCAAAGAGCTGATTTTTTTCTAGTCGGTGAATGCACCATACCTAAGTGCAACGGGCTGTGCTAACTGTAACGCTCTTCAGCGTGGAAGTTGTTACTACAGGAAAAAAACTAAAAGTTGGCTACATTCCATCTCAGTGAAATGAAGTCAGAGGAAGATGCTTGAATCTGATGTTTCAAGCAGCAACACCAAATCTTTGTGCATGTTTGTGGTTTTGGTCGTTTTGTACTCAAAGGTTTGGATGCAAAAACAGAAGTTTGACATTTTGGTGCAGAATGTCAAAATTTTCTCACTAAAGTCATTTTGCAAACATGGCAAAGAAACCAACTGACCCAGTGAAGACCTAGACGGACCACAGCAATTCTCATTACTTCTGCTTAAATACTGGTAATTTCAAGGATCAGCTAAAGTCATTAAATCTTTACCTGAAATCTGATTGGTGGATCTGATGACCTTCACTCATTGACTGTTGGATGCTTCGGTGACTGCCTGTAACCCTTGTGACATAAATACTGATCTATAGTACCAGTTTGCCAGCCCATTATGAAGCAAAACCCTCCCATGATGTCCAAACTGGTTTCATCAGAGAAGATTTCATTTGAAATCCCCAGTTTTAATTCTTATGGTTCTGTTGTAATTTATTCATATTTAACTTCAGTCTCAGTTTCTCCTGCGTGATGAAGGGCCCAAAAAAGCACTGGAAGACATTTCATCATGTTGGTCAGAACCGGAGATTCTGCAAAGGAGCTCCAACTTCATCTATTATATAACTAAATTAAAACAGATGCAGCCGTTTTCTAAAAGCAGGTCAAACTAAAATCAATTAGATTGACAATAACTGATGTAAATAACAGATTTATATAAACTACACTACTAAAATGTGATTCATTTGACATGTTTTAAAGACTAAAACTAATCTGGCTGGTGCCAGGTATGACGTCTCATAGCTTTTAGCTCATAATAGATAAAATCTGAATTACAAATGTAAAAACAATAAAATGTCACAGTGGTTAAAGGTAAAATCAAAGTTAGCTAGTAGCGTTACTAACGCTACGTTGTTGCACGACTGGAGAATTGGAAATGGACCATAAATCAGTAATAGCATTACTAGCAGCACTAGAGGCTAAAGATAGAGTCGTAGCCTACAGTATGTTTAGTAATGAAAATGTTGGCTATTGACCAGAAGATCAATAATAATGATATCAGCCTAAATTTTCCTATTGATGCATCTTCTGGTTCTGATTTCATCGTCTTCCAAAACCCGTTTTGAACCCAACATCATCGTCAACATCCATCACAGAACTCACAAAAATGCATCCATTTGTTTGGACAGATATTGTTAATAAATAGTCAATAATAAACATGCAACAATAAAACAAACATCACACATTACTGCCAAAGTTAGTGCAGAACAGTGTTTGGGATCTGATGGTCTTTGGTTATGATAAATGTGCCGTCGTCATAGCAACTTACCATTTCTCCTCTCCAACATCATATTTACCTCAGTGCTGGTATTTAGTGGCAGTGATTTTTATATTTTTGGTTCTGGAAGGGTTTTGTGGAACGATGACCGACCCACAGTGAGGTGAAACCATGCCGAGGTCCAGACAGAACCACATTCATCTTATCAAATCATTTCTCCTTCATGTTCACAGGACAAATAAAAAATATCCACGCAAAGCAGAAATTATTAATCTGGGATGAAACGTTTCAGATAAACTTATTATGTTACGGAGTTAAATATCAGGTTTATTTTTCAGCATTTACATTTAATAAATTGTTGAAAACTCTTTTTTCTTATTATTTTTACAGTTTTTATCAAAACTATTTACAGATCTAATGTCATATTTTTAAGGTCTGAACATAACAAACTGCCCTGTACATAAAAAAAGCCGCTTAAAAAAAACATATATATATATTAAAATTTTCTGTTTGCAGTTATTTTTTTTTAAACTGACCAGAAATGTATGAAGCAGTTTTTTATATAAGTTAGTGAACGTATTAAGAAAAAAATGTAAATTTATATTTAGATACAGTTCTATACATTTAAAATTCATTATGGTGATTCACATAACCAAGATCAAAAATCAAAAGAAGTTGTGCCTTTAATTTAGTTTGTTCTTAGAATAACTTAAATATATCTAAAGCGCTTTTTTTTATAGATATTTTAGATATTTTTTCATTAAAACTGAATTTGATCTCAAATTGTCTGCCATAAAAAAACATTTTAAACCTAAATGACCTGTTAAGATGAATTTTCACGACTCAAACACACGTGTTAGTTTGGACTGGTGGTGCTGGTGACAAGCTGCAGAAAGTTTGCTGTGACGTGTTAAAAGCCAGAAGTTGATCCAGTTTAACCAGAGCTCCCAGTCTGTTTGGGTCTTACCGCGTTTGGAGGATTTACTGGCTGAGCGCTGGGAAACGTCTGGGAGGAGACAGAGACCCAGCACTTCATCACAAACATCCACCACAAACCTCCAGAGACGCCAACGCTCGGCTCGCTTCCTCCACACGTTTCACCTTTACAGCTAAATCACAGGTTAATTACGGCCAGTTTACCGTTAATCAGAGGCTAAAAACCCAAATCCTCAGACAAAAGAATCAATAAACCTTCAAATCTAAAACCTACATAAATGTAATTTGAATCCTTTTATGGAGAATCTGCAAAAACTTTTCCTGAAAATCAGAGACATCCGGTGATTTAAAAACACGAAGGGGCAGCAAAAGCAAATGAGGTGGATTAGCCGTGCCCGGAAATTCAGATGTTAGCATATCATGGCAGTCTTCAGTCAGAGGTCTCTTCAGATTCACTGGAAGACTGACTGCTATTGGAGATGTTGCTGCTCACAGCATTAACCACCACAACGACTCTGGAGATTCTCAGATGACGAGTTTTAATTTCCCTTTGGGGTAAATAAAGTCCAGAAATAATCTGACAGGAAATCTGGGCTGCGGATCAGAAATGTTCTCACAATCTGACAGATTAACTTTAATTCCAGATGTTTGATGCTGAGCTCAGGGAGTATTTCTTTTCTGTTTGTCTTTCTGCTGGATTAATTCAACAGAATAAAAATCACATTAAAGGTTCTGAAATTATTTCACTGGAAAAACACAAAAATCTTACCAAATATTTTTCATCTAGTTTCTATTGCAAAAATCTTAAACACTGGAATTAAGATTAATTTACAAGCAACTTTTCTGCAAGAAGCAAGTTAGATTTAAGTTAATAACTTAATATCTATTAAAAGTTTATTAGTTTCACTCAAAAATTATAATAATTTTTCCCCATATTATAAGTGAAAAAAATCATCAGCTAACATCAACATTAAGCTGAAAAACTAGTTTTGTCTTAATTCAAGTATTCTAAGATAAAAACTAGACCAAAATACTAATATTTGTGTTTTTACAGTGTTTTTATTTACAGGGTGTGAGAACTTCTGAATGTTAAAATGTGATGATGATGAGGATGATGGATGTTTTCTCCAAACCTTCTGACCTTTGAACTCTAGACGCTGACGTGGAATGAAGGGGGGTTAACATTCGGTTTGAGGATTAAACCGACGGACGGACAGAAGGTCATCAGGGTCACGTGAGGACAGCTGGACATGCAGGTTCCTTCTTAATGAGTCAAGAATGGCGGCTCATCCAGAACCAGAAAACACAAACCCAGACCAGGAGCCCGGTTCGACCCGGTTCTGATCGGTCCGGCCCGGCCGTGTGTGGGTTTGGGTTTTCATGGAGCATCCAGGAGGGTTTGGAGTGAAGCAGTGCATGATGGGAAGCAGGGCGGCGTGGAAGGGCGATGCGTTCTGATAACGGGTCCCCAGCTTGTAGCTGCTGCTCTTCACCACAAGAGGGAGCCGTTATCAAGCCAACAACCACAGTGAGGACATGAAGAAAGGGACAGACAGACACTCTTTCTTCCCTTCAGTGTATCTTTCTGATCAGAACCGGGACGGCCGGCCAGCGGCCCGGCTTTCTGCTGAGCGCGGCGCTGAGTGAGACCCCTGCTGTCCGGAGGCTGAACTACGCCTGCCGAGCGTCCAGAAACACCGCCGGCTTACTGCGGAGCCGCACAGGTCGGCGTGTGCGCCATGGGATGGGGCGGGGCGGGGGAGCATGCACGGGGAGATGGGGAGTGCTAAAGCGGTGCCGAGCCGATCCGAGCCGAGGTGCTGTGGTTGAGGAAGAGGAGGAGGAGGAAGAGCTGGACTTACCGGATATCTGCGGCTGGATGCCCGGCTGGTCGTTGGAGCTGAGCAGCTGCGCCTGGATGGTTTCCACCACGCGCTTAAAACGCCGACTTGGACCTGACAGGAAGAACAAACATAAACCTGCTTAGAAACAAGATATTTAAATGATTTAAATCTGATTCTCCTAAAATTAATCCAGTCCAACCATCTGTCTTCAAAAATTAAAATCAGTAACAAGAGTCCAGATGAGTCTGAACAGCTGCTTCTCCTTTACAAACGTACAAAACTTTGACAATATTCCACTAATGGAAAAAACAACGATATTGCAAATAAAATCACAGGTGAATAAGTTAAACACGACCCTCCAACCACTTCCTGTCGTCGTCTTCGTGGTTTATTCCAGTGTGTTTATTATTCCAGTGATGACATGTTGATCATGTGATGCGCAAAAGTTTTCTCTGCAATTTCAATAAGGCCAAAAAAAAAATTAATAAATGAATAAATCACCTCATCTTGGCGCCAAAGCTACGTATCAAAAAAATATTTTCAAAATAGGAGTTTCCATCAGACAAATTTACTAAAACGTCAAATTGTGAAATGACTTGGTGATTGGAAACGGCTATTGATTACAAGAATTATGTAGCCAATAGTTACATTTACTCAGTTACATTTACTTGAGTAACTTTTTGGAAAAAAATATTTTTATGAATATTTTAACTGATTGTTCCTCTGGATAATCTGAGTAACTTCATTCAGAACCAGAACATGTTGGTTCTGAATGAAGATCCAACTTGTTTAAAAAAACAAACTCACCTGCAGTTTCTGTTAAAGTTTTAGATTAAAAAAACAAAATTATTTGAGAAAATTTTTCTTTTGACTGATTTTGTAATTATTTATTTCATTTTGATCTGTAAACTACCAACATTTCCACCTATGTGACTGATGATATTCAATCAATATTTTGATCACTACTTGAGTCGCTTTTTACCAAATACGTTTTAATCTTAAATAGTTTCTTGGACGGATACTTTTCATTTTTGCTTGAGTAAAAATATGTTGATGTAGTTCTACTCTTGGTTGAGTGTAAGTTTGGTTTATTGCTAACCTGTGGTGTGTGTGTGTGTGTGTGTGTGTGTGTGTGTGTGTGTGTGTGTGTGTGTGTGTCTACCTGACAGCAGGGTGAAGGTGACGGAGTAGATGCCGTTCTCCTTGGTGGCGCCGCTGCTCTCTGTGTAGGTGATGTCCACCTGGAACTTGACCGGCTTCTGGAAAACCGTTGGACCGGCCGTGGATTTGTACTCGGCCCTGAAGCTGGTCTGAGAAATGACGCTGTGGCTCAGGCTGGGGATCTGAACACACACACACACACACACACACACACACACACACAGCGGCGGCGTTGTGACGGATGGGGCGGATTTAACGTTGCGCAGCGTCAGCGTCTGGCCCACCAGACAGACTCAATCTGAAGCTCGCTTCAGGTTCAGATCAGACTCAAACTGACACAAACGTTTTGCTTCCAGTGAGAAATAAAAACAATTTTCTTTAAGCACAAACAGGAAACATCACACAGGAAGATATCAGATAACCTGAATACATTTTTAAAAATGAATAAATTCTATTTATTAAGGAGAAGAAAAATGATCCAAATCATCCTGCAGAAAATTAACCAACCCCTAAAAATAATAACTCGCCGTATTTCTGGAAAATGTCTGGAGGAGCCTTTCCAGCATGATGTTTAAGGTCAGATTTAAGTCCAGACTTTGACTAGGCCGATCTGCTTCTCCCTTCATAAACTTCTGGTTGGATCATTTTCAGCAGCAGAGGAACGTTTTACGCCCAGCAGTCTGGAGAAATCCCAACGTCTGACGGGTTGAACCAGAAACTTTCTGTTTCACACGTTAAATACTGGCTGCAGTTTGTGCTGCTGCCACTAGGTGTCCTCAGTTCATACACAGGGAGCCTTTAATATCTGAGTTTAAATCTTTGCCTTCTGTATTTATGGTACTCTGACTAGTTATAGTTTAAATGTTTTTCACTCCAAACTTTTTAGTTTTCTGACTGAGGAGCTGATCAGAACCTGAAGATGAGCAGCTGATTCCCTCTCTAATGTCAGCAGATCGGGCTTTGACTGTTCCACTCACAGACAGGAAGGCGTGAACGATGTCGGCCTTGATGGAGCTCAGAGGTTTGTCCCGGATCACGATGAAGATCTGCTCCTCTTTCTCCAGGTTGATGAAGTTCCCAAACCACGACTTCTTAGCCAGCCTGCAGGGACCAATCAGGAGTCACCAAAACGAAAACATCGTTCAGGTTTCACACTAACAACATCCTGGAAAGCCTGGAAAACTCCTAGAAAGTCCTTAAAGCTGCGTGAATTTGACTTTGTGAAGCAGACCTGAATATCCTCAGGAAGCATCATGATCATGAGACAAGCAGAATAAATCTTCAGATAAATCTGATTTATTCCTGCTGGGTGACGCCAGCCTTTCTATTTATGTTAGTTATTTATAACTGTGTGACTCTGGAGCAGCAACATGGCGTCAGCTGACTCATCCAGCTGCTTTCCTCCGTCACATTCCCACCTTTCCTTCAGCTTCACTGACTTGTTTCAAGTAACGGACGACAGGAAGAGCTGAACTCACTCTGGAGACGAGTCTGGGGTCAGGCTGGACATGTCCTCCTGGGTGGGAACTGCAGACAGACAAACATCTGGATCACATCAACTCCTGATGGCTAATAATCAATCAGCACATTCAGTTTTCCTGCATTCATTAAAACGATTAGAAGGAACTAAACTCTTCACCTTTCTTGCATGAGTCATAAGTTATTATTAATCTGGGACGGACCGAACCACAGCAGAGCTTCATGGTTTCACAAACTGCAGCAGCTTTTCCAGTTTGGATTCCTGAGCTGTGAATCTCTGCAGCTCCTACAGAGACACCATGGTTCTCTGCCAGTCCAGATGGATGAAATTTAAAATAATAACCAATCTGTGTTTGGTTTTCCATTTCAAAACAAAATCACTAAAATGAAAAATATATATAATATAAATATATTCTATATGCAGCATTTTGTGACTATATGTGTGTCACAAATTAAACAGGCTCCTTCAGCTGCTGCAGGTGAAACCATAGTGGTTTGATTTTGTGCTGCATTTTGATCACTATTTGGATGACTTGGATTAGACGAAGTGAAGCTGCAGCGATTTCCCATCATACCTTGCATTTTCCTGCGGTGGAAGCGCGGCGAGCCCAGGAAGCTGTTCTTGATGGAGTTGAGGCGCGTCCTCCAGGGCATCCCGCCGATGGACGGGCTCGGCGGCGGCGTGGGGCTCGGCGTGCCGGCCGGGCTGTCCTTGGGCGTGTGCACCGGCGTGCCCTTCGGGGTGGGGAGGGGGCTCCCTCTGGGGGAGGGGTGGGGGGTTACCTGCGTGATGGGGACAGATTTGGCGTTGTGGTCAGGGTGGAGGTGGCGGCGGAGCGGGGACAGGGGGGGCACCGGGGACAGCGGGATGGACAGCTTGGGGGGGACGGTGAGGGGAGGGTGGCGTCTGGTCCGTGGGCTGCTGGGGGCCAAGGGCTGGCTCGCCGTGGACGGCTCGGGTTTGGGGGCGCCGGGGGTCTGGACCGTGTGGGGCAGCGGGTTGGACCTGGTGGTCTGCAGGGGCTTCTCTGACACTTTGGGCTTGGCGGGGAGGGTCTGTGTGCGGGGGTGCATGAGGGGGGACCCCATCTTTGGCTGGTAGGGCGCGCGGGGCCCCACCCCGTTCAGGTGCGTAGGGCTGCAGTTCGGGGACTGACAGAGATCGGGGGACTGGGGCGGGACGAAAAACCGGCGGTGGGGCTGCGGTTGGCCATGCAGCGTGACACGTGACAGCAGCGTCAGCCAATGAGAAAGCCAGAACACCACAGCCCAAAAAAAGTTCATTCCAATACAGAAGAAATAAGATTAAAACAGCCAGAAATGGAACAAAATGGTGGGAGGAGTGGAGCAGGCAGGAGGAGGTGGGAGTGCAAGAAAGAAAGAAAACAGGACATGCTATTAGCAGAGTGATCAGCCAATCAGGAGCCAGCAGTGAAGCATTCATGAAGGGATGCACCGAGTTCAAACCCATGTAGCTGTAGTTTTAATCCTCATTTAGCATTTAACTTGAAAATCACCCATCAGTAATAAAGTCTTTATCTTGTGGAACGTCGGTGCATCCCTGAACACTAGCAGCTTGGTGACCCAGCTAACAGATTTAGCTTAGCCCTCCGCCGGGGAGAGCAGCCAGAGAGCATGCTCAGTGCTGACATAGGAAGCCGTGGGAATGACTGATCGGATCGGGTCGGATCAGCCAGAACCCACAGAACGCAGTGGACCAAAAACACAAGACCAAGCAGCCAGTTCAGAGTGGAGACCATCAGTTAGCATTACCATCATGCTAACAGTTAGCATCGTCATCATGCTAAGTTAGCATCGTCAACATGCTAACAGTTAGCATCGTCATCATGCTAACAGTTAGCATCGTCATCATGCTAACTGATTAGGGATTAGCTGGCGTTTTATGTCAAATAATCTGTCACATTTTTATGCTAAATATTGACAAGGCTAATATTATGCTAAAGGCTAGTTAGCATATTAAGTATGTCATCTGTGGCTAGGTTAGTATGTTAACCTAAATGCTAGTATTGCAGTTAGCTTATAATTTTTGCTTCTATGTCATTGAGGTGATTGCAGTTGATCCGCACTTATTCACTATTTCCAAGCTGTTTTTTGTGTGTGTGTTTGTGTTTTAATTATGCTAATGTGCGCTAAAGCTAAAAATGTTAGCTATGCTGACATAAAATTACAGTTGGCACATTAATTATGCTAATATTGCAATCAGGATCACTTAGCGCTTTATTTATAATTATACTGACATTAAGGTCATTTAATGATTAAAAAAGGAAACTGATTATGGGTCAGTTAGCATATTTACTTGCATTAAGTTACCACTAGCTAACTCAGGTAGCAGGTTATTTTGCTAACATTGCGATCAGGGTCAGTTATTACAGTATATTGATTAAGATAAATAAGGTCATCTGGTGACTTGATTTCAACATAACTTTTGGTTGCAATTATTTTATATTAATTATGCTAATTATGCCGATAACATATAAAATATACCAACTCTGATGATGTGTTAACTGGGATGCTAATGTTGTCATTAAGTCAGCTAGAACATTATTTATGTTGATAACATTGAGGTGTGATACATATGGATTATTCTCAGTTTCAGAGAGTTAGTATTTTAATAACGCTGTAAAGCAATAAAGAGCTGTGTATGAGTTATACTAATATCTTATTACAGTCAGCAATTAGCTCTGCTATAAAAACAACATTAAGACCAACTGGCTTTTTAATTCACCTGACTGACTGCAGGTCAATAAGCCTATCAAGATAAATAAGTACAAGAAAAATTTAAAACATTTACTGAGCAAAACATTAATCCTTATTTTGAATTTTATTAATTATATTTTCTAATTTATTACATTAACAGGCCTTTTTAGTGGCATTTCCAGCATTCATGTGGGAATTAAAAGGTACATTAAAACCGAGACGTATTTAATGAGGACAGAACCAAACTGTCCAGATTCTCTCTGTCTCTGCAGCCGAATCTGGTGATCGGTTCAGCAGGTCGACACGTTTGGAAGAACATCTCTGGATCCGAGACGGATCCAGAATCACTTCATCTGAAGCTCTGTGTGACGCCAAGCAGCTGGTCAATCTTCATCATCACCATCACCACCATCATCATCATCTCCTCTCACCAGAGCTGAAGAACTTCACCATGAAAAGTCCCAACATTCAGGAAACGCTCTGCGTCCAACAGACTGGATGAAGTCTGAAGTGGAGGACTGTGTGTGTGTGTGTGTGTGTGTGTGTGTGTGTGTGTGTGTGTGTGTGTGTGTGTGTGTGTGTGTGTGTGTGTGTGTGCGCGCAGCAGAGCCAGCCAGGTGGGATGAAGGACGGAGGCTTACCCTGGGACTGCTGAGGGGGCTGGTGGACAGACCGGACGACGCTCCGCTGATCGACCGCGACCTGAAGCAACAACATCCGGTTAGAATTCAGCAGCAACAAAACATCTTCCATCAAACTTTAGTTAACTCATTTAGAAGTGAAGAAATTAACCTCTTTTTCTTCCTATGCCATGTTTTTTTATTTCTGATCTGTTTTGAAAAAACCAAACATTTCATATTTAAATCAAAGCAACAGTAAATTCCTCCTAATTGACTTTTTGGTCTATTTGTCAATTTAAAAATGTTGTATTGTAGTTTGTATTTGATTTTCTATAAAACCAGTGGAAAAGAAATATGAGATTAAACATTTTGGGGAGAAAAACCTGTTTACCAGCTGGATATGCTGACATGATGATTAAATATTATTTTGTTCTACTTGATCTAATCTGATATGATGACTTAGAGACACTTTCTTTGTCACATTATTACCTGTTTTACCAGATGTTTATTATCATATTGCAAATTTATTGGTTTTAACATGATTCTAAATGATAAACATTAATCTCTCTATGCCTGGAGGGATTTATTTACTAATAATAGCAGATAAGATCAAAAACTGATTCTGTTCATAAACAATCATTTCTATATTTAGCTGAGAACAAGGCTTTATGGCCTGGATGACCTTTGACCTTTAAACAAAGTGAATCTGTTTATTAATATTAAAGATCAATAAATACTGAAGTTTGTTTTTCAGAGATCATAAAACATTTCATTTTTACTGTTTTTACTGAGTTTTAAAGTTGATGTTAGACGATAAAGTTTTAAAAGTCCTGAATCAAAAGGTTTTTATGCCGGAACCAGTTTAACCCTCAGCGACTCAATAAAAGTCACAGATAGTGATGAAGTGACATCATGTAATTATGTCAGATGTTTTATTAGTTTATTTGATTTATTAAAGTAACAGGAGGAAGTTTGAGCTGCATCTTTTGGCAGCTGCAGCGTCTGAACTGATGGAAACATGTCGGCGTTTTAAACACGTCGACGCGCATCAACCGTTTTATTCATCAGCGCTGCTGCTTCTTTCTCCTCATCATATTTCCCATTTTTCATTCTCGTCTCATTAACTTTTCATCTTCCCTGTTTTCCACTCTGACGTCGTCAGACCAGCAGCAGGAAGTGGAAACACGGCGAGCCGCTGATGTTTTCTGGCTGCAGCTTCACTTTGTGGGAAATTAAAAAATGGAAGCAGTAAATCATAATTAAACTCTCTTGACCTGAAAGGCAGAAACGGAGACAGAAACGTCCAGAAAACAAAAGGAGGCAGGAAAACCAGGATGTTCGAGGATCCACTGTTCGGTTTTACTGCAGAAACGTTTTAAATTTAAAAACATCATAAAAAGATGGATTTTATCTGACTGAGCAGCTTTTTGACGCTTTTTAAGTTTCATGATTTATTTTAGCTTTTAGCAAAAAATCTACAATATTCAGAAACTAGGATTAAAACTTATTTCAAGCCGACAGTTCGATGCTAAATGTGTAAAACTGATATTTTATTATAGTTCTATATAATCCTACTGTAATAGGATTTATGGTTTTCTATGGAAACATCAACATTTACTCAGATTTCTAGCTCAGATTTTCTTGAAAACTGGAACATAAAATGTTTTTTATCCCATCATAAATCACTGCAGACAGAATCAGATCAACCAAAATGTTCCTCAGATTTCACACAGACAGATTAAAGTCAGATTATTCTTCTGTTTGGTGAAAAGAGTGATGCTGCGGGCCACACACACAGCTCCAAGTAACGTCGGGAATCACCATAGCAACCAGTGACCTGCATCTTTCCTCCCATTATCCAGGAGTTTCGTTTGGATCCAGTGATCGTGTTTCATCGGGAGCTTCAGGATTCCTTCATGTTTTCCAGCTCATCATTTATAAAGTTTATATGAAAGTATTTAAACCAACAGATTATGAATTCATGGCAGGTAATTGTGAAGCGTTCAGACTTTATGTTTATCGTCTGACTGTCAGGGAGAAACAACAGATTCACTTTCACAGGTGGAGCTTCGCAGCTTCCACTCTAATAGCGAACAAACACAAAGGGAGACGGATGGATTAATTCATCAATACAACATTTATACGTTGGGAAGAAAGTCTGGAAATCTAAATATTTTTCTACTTTTATTTTCCATAAGATTTCATAATAACTGAAACCCAGATTTTTTTTTCCAGATTCTTCCACCTTGTAGGAACTCTGCAGGTTTTTATTTGGACTACATTTTAAAATACTCTTCAAAATAAAAGTCCAACTCTGTGAAGGGTTTGATTCCTAATAAAGCTGGAGGTGAAGGATCTGTGATGACATCATCATCCTGTTTAATTATTTTATGATTCTGATGATTTGGACTGGAGGCTCCAGCTCCAGCTCCACCTGCAGCTCCACCTCCAGCTCCACCTTCAGCTCCACCTCCAGCTCCACCTGCAGCTTCACCTTCAGCTCCACCTCCAGCTCCACCTGCAGCTTCACCTCCAGCTCCACCTGCAGCTTCAGCTCCACCTGCAGCTCCACCTTCAGCTCCATCTGCAGCTTCACCTTCAACTCCACCTGCAGCTTCACCTCCAGCTCCACCTGCAGCTCCACCTCCAGCTCCACCTGCAGCTCCACTTCCAGCTCCACCTTCAGCTCCACCTGCAGCTTCACCTTCAGCTCCACCTCCAGCTCCACCTGCAGCTCCACCTTCAGTTCCACCTGCCATTTCACCTCCAGCTCCACCTGCAGCTTCAGCTCCACCTGCAGCTCCACTTCCAGCTCCACCTTCAGCTCCACCTGCAGCTTCACCTTCAGCTCCAGCTCCACCTGCAGCTCCACCTCCAGCTCCACTTGCAGCTCCACCTTCAGCTCCACCTGCAGCTTCACCTTCAGCTCCACCTCCAGCTCCACCTGCAGCTTCACCTCCAGCTCCACCTGCAGCTTCAGCTCCACCTGCAGCTCCACCTTCAGCTCCATCTGCAGCTTCACCTTCAACTCCACCTGCAGCTTCACCTCCAGCTCCACCTGCAGCTCCACCTCCAGCTCCACCTGCAGCTCCACTTCCAGCTCCACCTTCAGCTCCACCTGCAGCTTCACCTTCAGCTCCACCTCCAGCTCCACCTGCAGCTCCACCTTCAGTTCCACCTGCCATTTCACCTCCAGCTCCACCTGCAGCTTCAGCTCCACCTGCAGCTCCACTTCCAGCTCCACCTTCAGCTCCACCTGCAGCTTCACCTTCAGCTCCAGCTCCACCTGCAGCTCCACCTCCAGCTCCACTTGCAGCTCCACCTTCAGCTCCACCTGCAGCTCCACCTTCAGCTCCATCTGCAGCTTCACCTGCAGCTCCACCTGCAGCTTCACCTGCAGCTCCACCTTCAGCTCCACCTCCAGCTGCAGCTCCACCTGCAGCTCCACCTGCAGCTCCACCTGCAGCTCCATCAGACGTTTTAATGTGAAGGTGCTGAAGGTGCTGCTGCTGATCCCGATCAGGGATCTGCTGAGCGGATCATCCAGCAGCAGCCGGACTCTGTCCACGCCTCCACCACTTCACATGAGGAGCTCCATTAACATAAAACTCATTACTGGTGACGGCCGTCCATCCCGACGCCGCCAGCTCTCCGGATCGCAGCGGCTAAATTAATTCCTGCGTCGTTTCCACGCATCGCCCCAATTAGACGTTGAGTGAGATAACGGGCTGCTGAGTGCTGTTTGTCCTCCATCTGCATTCCTGCCAATTAATTTATGCTAATCTGCATCCAGGCCCACAAACGACTCGCTAACGGTGTTTTCCTGCCGCAGCAAACATGGCGTCCGCCTGCCGTCTCCAACGCTTCACAGCTGCACCATCATTCCTGCTCCTCTCACAGGAAACAAACGAATCCAGGATTTGATCATCGTCCTCAGCGTCATGCTGACAAAGTTTGAGTTTAAACTCTCAGATCCGAAGGAAACAGATTCGTATTTCATATCAAATCGTTCAGGTCGTTCATTATGGACGCAGATCAGATTGTTAATCTGGTTTTTCATGTTGCTTTTACACTGATGGCTTCTTCCTGACTGACTGGCTCTTCAGCTCATCGTTCATCTCTGAACAGAACCTGCAGCTCGAGGTCAGAACTCCTTCCTGAACCGCATGGCTGCGGTTTATTCTCCACAGGTCCGGTCTGATCTGGACCGGACCTGTGGAGGTTCTGTGGTTCTACTCCTGATACCTTGGCTGAGTTATTTTAGATTTTCCCCCATGACGTCACACAAGGAAGCGGTGAGTTTAAGGTGTTGATTTAACTCCAGTGTTGTGGATTTAATCCTGAAATTTCCTCCAATTTTTACCCAAAACGCTTAAAAAACTGAAGTTTCAATAAAAACTGAGAAACGAACACGACTGAAGGAAATTTTAAAGGCTTTCAGCAGCAAATTATGTTGGATTATTGACCAAAGACTAAATTATAGACTAATTAGAGTATTTAAATTGGACCCTTTTAGATGTAAAAAGACCAGTTTTGTTGGATGTGGTTCTGCTCTGTCAGTGATCTGAGGCTTCAAACGGTGAGTTGGACTTTATTTAACATTTGAGTGGTTTAAAGTTCTACTGAGTCTGGAGTTATGATAAAATACTTTATTAGCATATTGAACAATCTTAGATTTCCAATTAATCTGTTGGGACTCAAAGTTAAAAAAGTCACATCTCGGCATTTTGTATTTTTGAATAATTTCTGTCAAACACTTTTTAGTTTATTAACTTTTTAGCGTTTGGTTCCTTTTTTATTATCTCTTCATAGACGTTTCATTTTGAAGAAAAACTGTCTTTAGATTTTCTGCCGTAAAGAACAAAAACTACAGGAAATAAAAACAGTTTCTGCTGCAGCTTCAACGTTTGGGAGGGAAAATAACGGCGTAAAGAAAGAAAAGCTAAACGGAGACGACAGACGAGGAACGGAGCAGCCGTACCTTTCCTCCTTGCTGCAGTTAGCGTTTGTGATATCCAAGCTTTTACTGAAAACAGATTTGCTAAAAAGAAAAAGAAAAAAAAGGAGGCAGGAAGGAAACGAAGAGACAGAAAAGGTGATCACAAAGGAGGACTGACGTTCAGCATGCAGCATCACTGCAGAGAAACTATCAAATAAAGAGAAACGGTTCAAATACTCATGCAAAGGTCGAAAAATAGAGGAAACGCATTCAGAGGTCAGAGGTCAAACTCCACTGACTGGTTTCCATCCACTCATTATGTCATTTATTGGTTTATTTGAACTTTTCTTTTTCTGTTGGGCTCAAATATTTAAATAAAGTCAGGTTAGTCCATCAGATCCCGACCAGTCAGAGGTCCAGTCTTCCAGAACCTCAATGCCAGCACAAGCTGTCCTCTCAGAACCAGTCTGGGACCAAAGTTCTGTTGGAAAACCCAACCGGGTCGAAGTTTCAACCATCCAGCTGTTGATTTTAGGTGAAGTTGAGCTTCATGTGACCCAGTGGACCAAATGATGGAGTTTTAATGTCAGTGGGTGGATGGAGCAGGGTTCTGGAGTGGTTCTGGAGCGGGTCTGGAGCGGTTCTGGAGTGGTTCTGGAGCGGGTCTGGAGCAGTTCTGGAGCGGTTCAGCTGGAGTTCCTCAGGGCTCAATCTTAGGTCTCTTTCCCTGCTTCCTCAGCTCCATTTTTAGAAGTTCTGGTACCGTCTGGTCCACTGTGACGCCGATGATGCGCAGGTCTTCCTTGTTGAGGTTCAGACTTTGTTTCCTTAAACCTTTAGAGTTTTATGGTTCGTTCACACCAGCCTGTTTAGTCCACTTTAACAGAACTCTGGTTCGCTTACCAGCGTAACCGAACTCTGATGCCGACTCTGGTTCCACTGGGCTGGACTGCGGTAACGAGCTGCATCCTGCAGGGACGCATGATTCCTGCAGGATGCAGGTTCCACTTTGGACCTGAGCCTCAGTGGTTCTACTACAACGAACCGATGAGCTTAGAATCTCAGCTGGTGGAAATCTAGTTTTTCCTGTTTGGATTCATAAACGGTTCAATTAAACCAAAGAGGGACCAAAATGTTGTCCAGTGGATGGAAACAGGAAGTGATTCATCCAGGATGAATCACTTCCTGTTCATTTAATCTGAAGCTGCAGTTCATGCAAACAAAATGAAATCTGGAGAATAAAATCCCAGAAAAACGAGCCTCACATGCAGGTCCGAAACAATTAATCGTATTAATGATGATGAATCTTTTGTTAAAATAATCGTCAACTAATTTAGTAATCGATGAATCGTTCTAGATTCAGAGAAAAGTAGCAGTTAAGACAAAGACAAAAATAATTCAATATTTTACATTTAAGATGAAAAGAAAACATTTTTTTTGTCTGAATCTGTTCTGTCCAGAAATCCTCTGGTTGCAATTTTAGTTTCACCTGGTATAAAGTCTAAAAAGAAAAAACTATCAAGAAACTTTTTTATCCAGTTATTTATGTACTAAAGCAGAAACTTTGACCCCAAGATCAGATGATCAGATGATCAGATGATCAGATGATCAGATGATCTGGTGCCTTTAGCTGCAGATTCATCCTTTGCTATTAATGATCAAACTAAATTAATGCTGTTACTGACAAACATTGATTTTCTTCTCTAAACTGATTTATTTGTTTATTCGGATCTTTTAATGTATTTATAATGTCTAAGAAATGTTGTTTTACCTGATTAATCGCCAGAATAATTGATAATTAAGATAATTGTTATTTGCAGTCCTAATATCTTGAGGTTTGCATCAGACAGAAATAAACTTCATCGTTATAATTTCAGATCTTTGTAAAATGAAAAAACTCAAACGTCTCAGTTTCTCCCGACTTTTAATACCAGAAACAAACAAAAAGCTTCAGAGCTGCAGAACTTCCTGTCCTGCAGGACAGCATGCTGCATGCAGGCCTCCTGACACCGAACCGGGTCTGGGTCCAGAACCAGGTCCAGAACCAGATAAAGATCCAGGTCCAGATCCAAAACCAGATCCAGAACCAGAGCCGGATCCAAAACCAGATCCAGAACCAGAGCCGGATCCAGATAAAGATCCAGATCCAGATAAAGATCCAGAGCCGGATCCAGATCCGGATCTAGATCCAGGTCCAGATCCAGATCCAGATCCAGATAAAGATCCGGGTCCAGATCCAGGTCCTGATCCAGATCCAGATAAAGATCCAGATCCAAAACCAGAGCTTGATCCAGAGCCGGATCCAGATCCAGATAAAGATCCGGGTCCAGATCCAGGTCCGGATCCAGATAAAGATCCAGATCCAGAACCAGAGCCGGATCCAGATAAAGATCCAGGTCCAGAACCAGAGCCGGATCCAGATCCGGATCTAGAACCAGGTCCAGAGCCGGATCCAGATCCAGATAAAGATCCGGGTCCTGATCCAGAATCAGAGCCGGATCCAGATCCGGATCTAGAACCAGGTCCAGAGCCGGATCCAGATCCAGATAAAGATCCAGATCCAAAACCAGAGCCAGATCCAGAACCAGATCCAGATAAAGATCTAGGTCCAGATAAAGATCCAGGTCCGGATCCAGATCCAGATACAGATAAAGATCCAGATCCGGATCAGGGTCCGGATTCAGATCCGACCCATGCTCTAGCATGCTGGACCAGAACCGAACCCAGTGAGACCGGACCGTACTTCAGGGACGACACAACGGATCATTTATCAAACTGCAGTTCAGTGAAGCTTCCTGGTTCCCATGATCTGTTTAAATAGATCAAAATGATCCCAGTGGATCCAAATGATCCCTTAAACATCTGATCTGACCCAGAGACGCGTCGGACCATGCACATGGACCCGGGCAGCCGCCGCTCCTCACCTCTGACCGTGGGTTGCCATGTCGATGGCTCGCCGCACCGGGACGGGCGACCCGCCCTCTGTGACGGTCAGAACCTCCATGGACTTCCTCTCTGGTCGCCGCTTGCCGTGGCGGCTCAGCATGGGCGAGTCGACGCGCTTCCTGGGAGGATCTGCTGAGACGGGGCGAGAAGAACAACAGGTCAGGACCCAAAGGTTAAAGGTCACCCATTATACTTCCTTGACCAGGTCTATAGGAGAAACAAACATGTTATTAGATAGTGAGATTTCAGTCTGATCAGTTCTGCCCATCTTGAACTGTTTTAGGTGCCTGTCACTTTAAATCCAAACAAGCCACGCCCCCAAACTCAACCTTTACACTCACACCTGAAAACGGCTGCAAACTGATGCTCAATTATACAACAGTACGTCTTTGAAAAGCAGAAGTGGAGCCTCCTGCACAACCAACCAGAATGCAGTAAGTGGTTTCTGGATGGTGAGTCAACAACAAAACTCTTGTGTTTTCCAGCAGCCATTGTACAGCGGTAGAACCAGCTGACCAAACATGCTGGAGTTTCTCTTGGGTTGCTGGGAAGCGGCTGAGTGTTTTTTAAGTGCTTGGTTTGTTTTTAGATGCAGTAGAAACATAAATGGAAATACAAGAACATGACAAATGTGACTTTTGTATAATAGTTTCCCTTAAAGTGAATCTTCAAGTATGAAGGAAACTATGGTGGAAAAAATCATATTTTATTTGTTTCCTGCTTCTGTTACAACAAGATTTTAATATTCCCCACAGTTTTAACCAAAAGCTGAAATAGAAACTTAAATATTTCCTTTTCCTCTGGTTGCCTGAACCCCAGCAGACGGCCGAGGGAGCAGCAGGGACGTACCGATCTCGTTGCGCGGCGGCAGGTTCTGGTCCTCCTGGCTCGGGTATCTCTCCTTCCGGTCGAGCAGCAGGAAGTAGATCATCTTCTCCTGGTTGTCACTGAGGAGAGAAGACGGATCTGAGCGCCTGGCGGTGCGGATCCGCTCCACCAGCCTGCCGGTCGGTGGTCTCACTCACTCCTCAGACAGCAGGTCTTTGGTCAGCTTGTCCTTGTCCCGGAAGCAGCCCAGCGAGTGCATGCTCTCCAGGACGTCCGGGTCGATCTCCTCCGGCGCGCCCAGCATCCTGATGGACACCTTCCTGGGAACCGGCTGCTCCGGCTCCGGCTCGTTTTTCCCAGCTCTGCAACACAAACGGTACAGCTGCTGAGGAGCAGCAGAGGATTGTGGGAACTAAAAGGTGGAGTTAAATATGAATAGTGAAGCTTTAAGCTCTTCAGTTCATCATAACGCCACAGTTTTCAGAGGAGTCACTGATCAACCAGGACGAAGGTCAACATAATCCCAGATTATCATTTAGATACTTTACCACTGCTGGGCCACGCTAGCTGGTCACGCTAACACCGAAGCTTAATAATTTACATGTTCTATAATATCCTTAGGTACTGTATTTATGTTTAGTTCTTCTACTGTTTGTGTTTTTTTTGTTTCTGTTTGTTGGAATAAAATTATTGGAGGAAAAACGAGCAGAAGGTGAAGAAAGAAACGGATCTGCTGTTTTTATCTCCGTTCACCTGACAAACTGTTGATCAGGAGGAATTTTAAATGGTAAAACATCCAAAGTGCTGAATATTGTTTACAGTTTGTTGGGAGCCATTTTGGAGTCACATCTTAGTAAATTAGAGCAGCAGCAGAAACAGTCGATGTTTTTCCTCTGATCAGCAACATTTTCTGCTTTTCTGAGCCAGAAACAGTGAATCCATTAGAGATCAGAGGAGCTTTAGGATCTGCTCTCCTTCCTGACTAATGGACGCACTTCTTCGAAATGAAAAAAAAAAACTAGCTTTGATGACAGCAGCAGCATCATCATCATCATCATCCGGTTTTTCCCTCTTTTCAGCTCTCATAATGAGAAACACTCAGTGGAAGCAGCAGGTTTGTACTTACAGATACCATGTGTGCTTCTGGATCTGCTCTAACTGCAGGAGGAACCACAGGACAGGAAACTCGTCAGATCCTTTCAGAATATTTGCTGTTTTTCTGACGCGTGGCTCTTCGGTCGGCGGCTCACCGTCATACGCTTGGCGGCGTCCACCTCGATCATCCCCCGCAGGAGGTTCTGGCAGTCCGGAGGGATGAAGTGCGGCATGTGGAAAACGCCCAGCTTCACCTTCTCCAGGAGGTTCCTCAGGTTGTCGTCGTCGAACGGCAGCGCGCCCTGAGAGGAAGAGGCCATGAGGATGATGATGATGATGAGAAATCAAATATCTGAATCTTAACCAGCATGAACACAAAGCTGCAGACTTTAGGATGTTATCAGGTCCATCTAACCAGGTTTACTGAATAGATGCACCAAAATCTAAGGTTTAAAATTGTTTGTTGTTTTTAAAGGAAGTGAAAATTTCTCTATATTAAAAATATTTTAAAACTCCAACATGAGCTGGAAAACCAGGCCGCACAGAATCACTCAGAGGGCAGCAAATGGCCCCCGACCCACATGTTGGACACCCCTGATCTGAACCATCCCAGTAGAGCGGCTTCCTCCAGGACTGTTCTGGATTTATCTCCCCTCAGCATGATGCTGCCACCACCATGCTGTGGTCTCAGAACAGAACAGAACCGGCTTCGGGTTTTGAAGAACTTTGAAACATTTCTGTCTCTGTTCATGGAACCGGTGGGTCCGTCAGACAGGAAGTGGGTCCGTCAGACAGGAAGTGGGCCCGTCAGACAGGAAGTGGGCCCGTCAGACAGGAAGTGGGCCCGTCAGACAGGAAGTGGGCCCGACGGCGGTGATGAAGCCGTCCGAGGCGAGGAGGACGGCTTCATCACCAGATGGCCGTCGACACGGCAACGAGTTGTCACAACAACGCGGGCCGGGACATTCATCTTCCCGCTCCGCCTTAATCAAGACGCCGCCGCGCTTCGCTTCACACGGCGAACAAACAGCAATCAACTCGTTGCCGTGGCGACTCACTCATCACTGTCGCGTTTCGCAGCGCCAGAGGTTGGAAGATGAAGCTCATCGTCCTCCTCTTCCTCACCATCTGGGTGGAAAGTGAAGCTCACAGTTTTCTGAATTATTTCTGCAGCAGCTTTGATCCATTTAATCTGAAAAAAACTTCACTTAAAACCTTAAATCTTCTGTTTTTATCAGTTTTAATCTCAAGGACTAAAAGCAACTCAGAGGGAAACCTGAGAGAAATCTGACGAAGACGCTGCAGGAAGAAGAAGAGTAACCATGGTTACTTTGGTAAAGTCCTGGTTGTTTAACATCATAAAGTTCATTTTTAGCACTAATTATAATAATATGAGAGAATAATTGTAAAGAGAATAATTAGATAAGAAGGTTTCAGTGTTTAGCCGTTTAAGTTCAGGAAAATCTGCTGACATTAATTTGTTGCTTTTCTATAACATAGAAAGTTTTCCTGGTTCAGGGTTTGTATTTTTACTGCAACATGTTTTCATTTTGCTTCTCATCATCCAGAAATAATTTTGGTATAATTTAAAAGTAATCAAAAATTTTACAAATATTGACAGAAAAAACAATGTTTATTGCTAATATTTAACTTCTATGGTGAACAATTTAATTTTTTGATTTTTCCATATTTCATGAGCAGGAAGAAATGAAATGAATAAAGTAAATCCTGCAACATTTTGCAAAATTTATGTGTCATTATTTAAAACTTGTTGATATTTTTACCGTATTAATAAAAATATTAAACACGTTTATCTTCTGTGGTCATTTTAGTTTTTAATGGGTTTTTTTGTTTTTTTTGCTACAGAACTTAACTTATAAATGTACTCAGAAATTTAACCAACAGAATAAACTGAGTGTAAGAAAAGCTCAATTTAATGAAATTTGTAGTTCCCATTAAATCTGCAGAGGTTTTATGTCTCGTTTTGGTTGCCGTAGTTATTCTTTAGCTCTTTATCTTCAGTTTTTCTCAGTTATGGGAGCCGCTGACGATGAAAAGTATCATCTTCCTTCAAAATAAAATAATAGAATCTGAAAAAGTTTTGTGTTCCAGTCATCAGGGTGTTTGCATGCGATGCTGCAGCTGCTGCGATGCTGCAGTAGCTGCGATGCTGCAGCTGCTGTGATGCTGCAGTAGCTGCGATGCTGCAGTAGCTGCTGCGATGCTGCAGCTGCTGCGATGCTGCAGCTGCTGCAGGGTTACTCACCACTAAAAGTGCAAACAGGATGACTCCGCAGCTCCATGCGTCTGCTTTCCTCCCATCGTATTTCTCTCCCTGAATGAAGACAAAACGCCGCGATGAAAGATTCAACCAGAACTCAGACATGAAGTTCATCAGTTTTTATTTCAAAAATTAAAATGATTTTGCAGCAAAAAGATGAAAAACTGACGTCAAACTAACTCAAAGCTCAGCAGAGGTTGTGGAGGTTCAGATGCATTAAGCAGAAATACAGACTAAAACTCTAACAGGTCTTAGAAGATGAAATACAAAGAGAGTGCTTTTGAGTTTGGAGGCGACGTGATGAAGAGGAGGAGGAAGAGGAGTGCAGAGAGCGGAGACGGAAGAGCAGCTCTTACTGAACAGAAAGGAGAAAGCAGAGAAAGCAGAGAAAGCAGAGAAAGCACTCACCCTGATGACCTCCGGGCAGGCGTAGTGCGGCGATCTGAAAGCAGAGCAAACCAGATGTTAGTCTGGAGGAGAAGCTCAGCACGAAACCCGTTCACACAAAACCAGCGAGAGGAAAACAGAGAGAGAGGAAGAAACCGAGAGGAAAACAGGAAACAGAGAGAGAGGAAGAAACCGAGAGCAAAACAGGAAGAGGAGGAAGAAACCGAGAGCAAAACAGGAAGAGGAGGAAGAAACTGAGAGGAAAACAGGAAACAGAGAGAGAGGAAGAAACCGAGAGGAAAACAGGAAGAGGAGGAAGAAACCGAGAGGAAAACAGAAACAAAACAGTTTTTCTTTTCTGGTGGATTCTGAAGTTGATCTGAAGCAGATCTAAACCAGCAGCTCTGAATCCAGCTCCTTATTAAGATCTGGGGTCAGTTTACATAAAAATACAAATAAATTGTACATTTCTACATGTTACTCAATAAAAAGTGACCCTTTTTTTAAACTGGAAAGGACGGACGGAATTTCCAATCAATAATTCAACAGAAATCAATCATTCAGATGAATTTAATCAGCTTTTCATCAGACTCTGATTGGTTGAATCTTCTCAGCTTGTGAAAGATCCTTCCAGTAAATCCGGCCAAAACCAAGGTGCTTCACTTATAGTTCACTTTATAAAAATGTTAATAAATTTGAGGCAAAAGATGATTTCCATGTTTAATATCTAGCAGTTACAGGATGAATGTCAGTCTGAAGTTTTGGATTCAAGTTTTATCCTGCAGAAAACTTTTTTTCATCCAGTTTTCTTGCTAGTTTATGTCCGTCTCACTGCTCTCCATGCAGCTCCTCAGTTTTTCATTTTATTTGTCTTTTTATGTTTATTTTTACATATTTATGCAGAAGAACAGAAAATGTGTCCTGCGAGGGTCAGACGGTCGGGAAACGTTTCATTTGTAGGCAGTCAGAAACATTCATTACTTCACATTTTGAAAAACTGCTTGAAAAGTGGAAATAAAACAATTCGGCTAATCGACCTGCACTGCAAAAACACAAAATGTTAGCAAGTAATTTTGGTTAATTTCTGCTGCAAATATCTTAGTTCACTTAAAGCAAAACTGAACTGAACTTTCATCAGGATATAGGATCTTGTTCCTTAATATTGATGAAAAAGCTCTGATTCTCCTGGCAGATTATTTCACTGATTCCACGGGGAAAATGTTTTGTTATAGTGAATTAATCTTGGTTAGATTTTGTGTTTTTTCAGTGTGTAACAGATCCTGTAGCAGATCTAAAACAATTCATCTGCTAATTAATATTTCAGCTGAAATGTGACAAACGGCATGAAAATGTTGCATTTTTCTGATAGGTCGGTTCTGCAGAACCTCCGTCTGGTCCTCATCAGAACCAGTGAAGCGGAGAGCCCGGTTCCCCCAGCAGTGTGTAAACACACACACTTTCATCTCGGCTGATGACATTCCTAATGATGTAAATGGAAGTGAAGCGGGTCGACTGGCGGCGCTCAGACACGCCGAGCGCCGTCTAATCACAGCTTCCTGCCGGACTCCCCTCGTTTGGGTTTCATTAGCGTCGCTCGGTGGAGCCGCTCTGACCCGAACCTGTCGGAGCGTGGAGGAGGAGACATCTGGCTGGTTCTGATCCGAGGACGTTTCAGTCGCCGCAGGAGGAAAACAAACATGGCTGCTGCTGCTGATCTGCAGCTTCTGCTTCTACTTTACTGACCAGAAATCCGACTTTACAGCAGCTGATGACAAGAAATGAGTTTATAACAGCAGATAATTAAAAAAAGATTCACTGTTCTGACTCACTGAGACCCTCTAGTGGCCAAACTCAGACTACGAGAGATTATGTTCCACAAACGGACCGATGAAACGCAGGATCGTTCAGTTTTCTGAGGCAAATGACTGAAATCTGATCATTTTTTCACCAGGTATCAGGCTGAATTTACCAGGTAAGAAATTCAGTTTTTCATTTTGAAGTCTGCTGCTGATCCCTGTACATAAATAAATGAATCTCCACTCCCTTTAAGCGTCGCTCTTACATGATTTTACACACAATGATCAGCTGCAGCACAGATTTCCCTCCGCCCTCCACATGTAGCGTTAGCATAACATAAACATGTTACTGCAGCTAAGCTCAGACTTTTTCGTGCTCTGAATTATTTTCCAACAGGTAAAACAAGGTTTGATTGTGTGGAGAAAACTGAGACTTTCAGCTGCTTCCATTCACCAAAGCTTTGTTTTAAACAATCGCTGCTCCACAGACTGATGTAAAGCATTCGGGTGATAAAGTGGGGAGTTTATCTGCCTCAGTGCTAACAGAGGCTGACTCACCAGGAAGAGCTTTTAAATCCCTGCTAGAATGCTGGTCTGATAGGTCTCAGCATTTCTCTTTGCATCTCCTCCTCAACAGATCATTTCTCAAACAAATCTAATAAAAATAGTAATCAATAATCCATTATTTAAATAAATGAAATGTTTTGATTAAACACATTTAGTTAGACGTTTATCTCTGCATTAACTCATGATGTTTATTTCGGGTTTCAGAACCTGTTAAGTTCTTCCTGCATGCGGTTCGGTTTCAGTCGGACCCTCAGAGCCGAGCAGCAGGTCGGAAACCTTCGCATCAGAAGCTGCAGCTCGTCCAGCTGCTGATTACATGATAACGACAGTTTCTGCTCCGTGATGCGTTTAGGAGCGACGTGGATTTAGCCGTTCCACACGCCTGACTCTGGCTGAACGGGTCGGAACCGCTAACATTCTGCAGCGCTCACAGAAAACGCCAAACTCTCACATCAGGTCAGCTGCTCCGTTCAGCCATCATGCAGGTCATAATGAGGTGAAAGGTCAGAACTCACCCACAGCTGGTCTCCAGCAGACTGTCCCCGACCTGCAGAGACGCCATGCCGAAGTCCGCTATCCTGATGTTATTCTTCTCATCTAACAACAAGTTCTCTGGCTTCAGATCTCTGTGGCTACAGGAGGACAGAGAGGACAGGAGACAGAGGGACAGGAGACAGAGAGGACAGAGGGACAGGAGGACAGAGGGACAGGAGACAGAGAGGACAGAGGGACAGGAGACAGAGGGACAGGAGACAGAGAGGACAGGAAACAGAGAGGACAGGAAACAGAGGGACAGGAAACAGAGGGACAGGAGACAGAGAGGACAGGAAACAGAGGGACAGGAGACAGAGAGGACAGGAGACAGAGGGACAGGAGACAGAGAGGACAGGAGACAGAGGGACAGGAGACAGAGAGGACAGGAGACAGAGAGACAGAGAGGACAGAGAGGACAGGAGACAGAGAGACAGAGAGGACAGAGAGGACAGGAGGACAGAGGAAACAGAGAGGACAGAGGGACAGGAGACAGAGAGGACAGGAAACAGAGGGACAGACAGAGTCAGTTTCATTTGTCACCAAAACTTCAACACAAATGTCAAACTTTATTCAACTTTTACGAATGAATTTAGCGCCTAAAATTGAGCGGAAGCTAAAAGCGCTAAACGTTTTCAAAGTCAGCAGAAACAATAAAGTGCTAAACAAACCAAAGCTTTTCTGGCCAACGCAGATTTCCAACACTGAATTCTTATTTAAGGTGGATATTTTCTGTTTAAACTGTGAAAAAGATCTTTTGGTGTAAATTCAGTAGAACTCTGTGATCTTCCAGACTGACAGCAGCTGAAATTCAGTCAATATTTCCTTGAAATCGTAACGTGTTTCTCTGCAAACATTTACAATAAACTTCTGCTTTTGATCATAAACAGCTAACATTTGTTAAAACTTGCAGTCGAGTCTCTGAGGTTCATCCAGTAAAAAACCCACAGAGTGAAGAACTGGATCCCTTCAGAACCAAACAGCAGGAGAAGAGCAGCTGAAGGTTTCAGGGAGACCAGAGGAGACCAAGAGGAGCCGCCGCCTCAGCCGTCGCCCCCGGCAACGGCTGGCCAGGAAACGGAGCGAACGCTTCAGGAATCATCTCAACATTATTCTGAGATGATTCTGAACGTCCAAACTAAAACCCGACGTTTTCATCCACCGGAGACGAGTCGGTTCTTCTGGTCCGGGCCGCAGCTGCAGCAGGACAGCAGGACAGCAGGTTGGTTCTGAACCCGGCAGACTGAATCGGACCAGGAGCAGAACTGAACCGGACCGGAGCAGAACTGAACTGGACCGGAGCAGAACTGAACCGGACCAGGAGCAGAACTGAACCGGACCGGAGCAGAACTGAACCGGACCGGGAACTGAATCGGACCGGAGCAGAACTGAACCGGACCGTAGCAGAACTGAACCGGACCAGGAGCAGAACTGAACCGGACCGGAGCAGAACTGAACCGGACCGGGAACTGAATCGGACCGGAGCAGAACTGAACCGGACCGTAGCAGAACTGAACCGGACCAGGAGCAGAACTGAACCGGACCGGAGCAGAACTGAATCGGACCGGAGCAGAACTGAACCGGACCAGGAACTGAATCGGACCGGAGCAGAACTGAACCGGACCGGAGCAGAACTGAATCGGACCGGAGCAGAACTGAATCGGACCGGAGCAGAACTGAATCGGACCGGAGCAGAACCGCAGTGTCGGTACGGACCAGATGGAGTGGCTGTGGCAGAAGTCCAGCGCTGAGATGATCTGTCTGAAGAACTTCCGGGCCTCTTTGGGCGTCAGCCGGCCTTTTTTCACCAGGTAGTCGAACAGCTCACCGCCGGACACGTGTTCCAGAACCAGGTACCTGCAGAGGTCAGAGGTCATCACACCGTCATGGTGAATCCAAACACTGTCACATCTACGGTTTCATTTATCAGGAAATACTAAAAGAAATTCAAATCTATCCCAGAGTTTCAGATTTCATCCCCCACTTTATAAAAGGACTTTGACTAGACCGTTGCAGGTATCAGACGGACTGATTTTCACCTGGTTGAATCAATCAGAAATATTAATGTTTTTAACAAACATAGCAGCTCACAGACTTTCAGAATGTTCTGATTTTATTAATTGTTATTTTTATTTAACTGTTTTCAGTTTTTCTTTCTCCGTTTTTATTTGATCCTTTTTGGCTGTTAGACTTTTTCTTTGCTGAAGCAACTTTATTACATGTTGCATCAACAAACTGACAACCAGATGAACCTGGTTTGTGTTTTATGTTTCTGGATCTCAGATGTTTATCCTTATCTGAACTTTAAAGAAATGTTATCAGTTTTAGTATTTTTCTAGCAAAGGAAAACAAATATTTGGATTCATAAATCATCTGCAGATGGTTTCCTGTCAGCCCAGATTTAACAGAAATCTTTTGTTTCATCTCCATCCAGCTGAAGGAGGCATTAATCATATAATCCAGTCATAAACTACAGCGTGTTCGGCTCTAACCTCCGCTGATGTATGAAGTAAATCTGCAGCTTTGCGTGTTTGTGATGTAAAATGTTTCATCCATCTACAGGACTGATTTATCTGAGGAACATCCCTGATCGCCGCGCCGCCTCGCCGTCCGCGCCGCCTCGCCGTCCGCGACGCCTGATTTATTAGCAGATTAAGGGATCCGCTGGAGCGTTTCCCCGTCAGAGCCGTTTAAATTAGAAACAGGCCGGCTGTGATTTGCGAGCGCGGGACTTTCTGTTTGCATCCATGATGACCGTCCGTCGCCGTCCTCGCAACATTAGGAAAACAAATTCCGGCTCCATCCGACGGCGGCGGCTTTATCAATTATTGAGCGTCGCGTTAAGCGTCGCCGCTGGAGCGCGGCTGCAACACGCATCAGATTAATGCGAACAATAAGGAAGCTGCTGCAGGTTGGACTGATGGAGAAACAATTCAGGCTTAATGAGAAAACAAGAGAACAACCTGATCCTCTTAAAGAAACCAGACATTAGATGCACAATTACTTTATTACTTAACATTCAGCAGCAAGCAGTGACCTTTGAACTTTACTTCCAGACTCTTTCATCACTTAGAGCCATGAAATATACTCAGCGATTAGCTCAACTGTTCTTTAGCAGCAACCATTGTAAAAAATCAGAAGCAGGAGGAAAATGTCAGGCCCACAGCATGATGCTGCCACCGCCATGCCTGAAAGCTGCTGCAGCTCCTGAGTGTGAAAAACCTCATTTGATTAATGCAAATATGCAGCAACTTTTACAACTTCGGATTAAAATGATTTAACTGGAGCTGCGATTTTATACACCATGATAAAAAAAAGTTATAATTTTTTTCTTTTTATTCATTTTTTATTATTTTTACTGCTTTTAATTAATAGGAACAAATTATATTTTACTTATTAATTTATCTTTTTATAGTTAAATTAGGAAAATCACAATTTTATATTTACAAAAAAAGAATAAATATATTTTCTTGCATTCAGTTACTTTGTAGTTTATTCTACCTTTAACTTCCTTCTGTTGAGTTGAGTTCTGCTACGATTAACGTTATATTACATTTACATGAATAAATACTGTAAAAAATCATTTTCTTTGTCATATTTGGTGGTTTTGAGCCGATATGAACAGATCTGATCCAATCATGACTGAGTGTATATATATATAAAACCCAGTTCTGCCTATCGGACCAGAACCGATAAGTTAGCACAGATACATTGTGCATTAATATGTTAAAACTTCAATCTCCGAATGCAAAGTTATCATCATAATGTTATGATGCTATGTTGCTTTTTCTCTTTGTTTTAAGGAAAACTTCAATCCAGACAGAACTCAAGTGATAATCTGGTTTAATCCCAGCCTGGAGTCTCTCTGCATGTTCTCCCTGAGCAGGACCGGTTTCTCTCTGGGTACTCCGGCTTCCTGCCAGAAAGTCTAATCTAGAAAACCAGACCTAGACGCTGAAATGAAGCTTTAAAAAGGAGCTTACAGGTATTTCTTGTTTTCATAGACGTCGTGCAGCTTCAGGACGTGAGGATGCTCGATGAGTTTCAGGATGGCGATCTCCCGCTCCACCTGCAGACAGAAACACACAACATGAGTAAAAGACATGGAAGCATGCAGCTGAGTGCTGAGCTGAGAGTAAAAACCTCCAGACCTGCAGCCACAGCATCTGATGAAAGCCGACACGCAGCATCTTTCCGTTACATCACTTTAATCAGACAAAGTGGGCCTGCAGGGCTTCACAGCCATGTTGTTTGGAGGCAGCCGAAGCAGAAATTCACACTTTAACCCCAGTTGGTTCAGCCGTAACCACCGCTGATCTGCTGCTTAAAGTCTGACACTTTAGTTTAACACTAATGTGTTACAGCGACCAGCTGGTCACGCCTGAACAGCCAGAAACAAGGAAAGCTGCTTGTTGCAGCGACAGAAACAGAAATCATTTCAGTTCTCACATCGTCTCCTTCAGGCTGGCAGGGAAAAAAGCCGACAAAACTGAACCGCTGTGTGAGGCTAAACTGTCCAAATTCACTCAGTTAACAGAAAACAGAGAGAAACAAACACAACAAACTGTTCACAGGTAAATATCCAGATCTAATACAGAACAAATGAACCCAACAGCCTGCAGTTTGTTCATTTCATTCAGAAAACATCAAATTGCTCCAAAGTAAAATTTACACTAGAGACAGAAAGTTTCACACATCTTTTCTGTTTCCACAGCAGCAGTTCAGTCAGGTTGTGTGTCAGAACAACACCAGGCTGGAAAGTAACCAGCAATGACCTTAAAGAAATTCCCATCAGCCTGGGAAGGCTGACAGCAGCAGGGAAATAAAAAGAAAATATATAACAAAGTTACATTTTATTTTATTTAAAAACATTTTTGATTAGTTTTTCCGGTTCTGTAAAAACTTTACCAAAGTTTGGCCACTAGAGAGCGCTAACTTTCACCTCTGGTAGAAAAAATGTAGCTAATATAATAAATCTGTAGTTCAGATTAAAGGGGGAAGCAGCAGCCAGATAATGAAATAAACTCCAACTGATGATAAAAGCTGGTGAGTTTTGTCAGGTCTGTGTTAAGATGACGCCATCATGGCTCTCCAATGAGTCCAAAAGCTGCAGCTGGGTCATCAACAGAACCATGATCCCAAATGCAGCAGCAGATCTGCAGCAAAATGTCTGAAAAGGACAGAAGTGTTTTTACCGGCAGTAGTTTCACTGAGAGTCATTCATGTTTTTACTGTTGCAGCCTTGAGCAGCATTAAGACCACCTGCTGTTCAGTCCATTTGCCGCCTGCTGGCGCCTGACTGGGCCGGAGGCCGGGCCGGTTCTGGACCTCTGGGCTGCAGAAACAAACTGGCAGAGCAGTTCTTACTCTGACATGTTACTAAACATCTAAAAGCTCCTGTTCTGCTGGCCGGGTTTTCCAAACAGGCCATTCAGAACTTTTTTTACCCGCTCCACTTCCTGGTCCGATCAGTGGCTGAGGCGTTAAAATCCAACCAGTCTGAGGAATAAAACTCACACCAGAGCCGCGGTGTGACAGACACTGTGACTCCTGACATCTCCGGTTTCGGTCAGCAGATCTTCAGACGTTCAGCTTGTTGTGAGAAATATTTCCTCCTCACCCAGAAACCGACAGACTTCAGGAGTCTGAATCCGTCCTAAACTAAACACTCTGACTCGCTATTATTGTTGAATATTTTACTGGACCAGTTATCAGTGGTGTTGAATCATTCAATATTATAATGAACGGCAGGTTGTGAGTTTACAGCACTGTTTGAAATGATCTTACAAACTAAGATGAATCTAAAGGTTTTGTGTGAGAATCAGATTCATCTCCACGGTTTTCAGGCGCCTGCTTGCAGCTTTAAGGGTTTAGTGGGAACATTTGGCAGCAGAAATGATTTAAAGTCTCTTCATCTCACACTCTGGGAGCGTTTCATGTTCTGAAGGAGGTTGGAAACATGAAAGTAACAAAAAGCTGATGAATTAGACAATACTGACTCAGACTGTCAGGTTCCAGAGGAGGAGGAGGATGTAAAGGTCTGATGATGAAGATTTGATCATCTGCTAACTGTTGAGTCCACAGCGACCAGACAGCATCAATATTTATAGAATAAGTGGAAATCCATCCCACTGGTCGTCAACATGTCGCTGCATTAATGGTCCTTCCTTCTGCCTCTTCATCAGAAGGCCTCACCGTCTGGACTCCGCTCTGCTGATGTGACTGACGGAACCGACAGACTCGGGACAGAAGACCCTGAAAATCTGATTTCACTTCCAACAAAGCTGCCAGCCGCTCTTCAAAGTCCCGTCACTGAGGACGGCGCCGGAGGCTGGCAGCAAATAAATAATAAAAGAAATCAGGTTTTAATCTGTGGACCCAGTGTCCTGCAGAACCGGCCGTCACAACAGCTGATGGCCTGTGGGGGCGCTGCGCCCAGACCCACTGAAGGAAACGACACTGAGCGCAACTTACCTCTTCACCAAATGGAAACAACAAAGGAATGGAGTCAGAATTTAACAACTGGAGGATTTTCTTTGGCCTTTGGTAAAGAACCATGAACCATTTACCCAGAATGCTTTTGGAGCGGCCTCCAGTCTGCTAGGCGTTCCCACATGCATTCGTTCTGTTCCAGACTTCACTTCAACCAAACAGAGACAGAGGTTTGTAGATGGACCAGAGTTCACTCTTTTGGTCCAATTGTGCATTCACACCTCCACAAGCGAACCGGAATCCAATTCCAGTTTGTAACTAAACAAACTGGAATTGGATTCAAGATTAGTAACTGCTAACGGATCGTTACACAAAATGAAACGTTCCGAGTTTTATTTGCTCTCCTCTTGGCTTCCTATGATGATCTTATGCAGAAGAAAGACCATAAAACTAAAAACATTGTTAATCTTTTTAGCAGATCACAGGCCGTTTTCTCTCTCCATCCTCTTCCTGCTGAATCAACCCTCATGTCCTCCTTCACTACCTCCATGAATTCTCCCTGGAGTTTCCTGCTCTGGTTTTCCAGTTCGTCATCATTCTCCGGTTCGCCTGCGTTGCGTCGGTAAGTGATCCTCTGTAAACGTCCCCGGTGTCTCCGCCTTCAGCCCGGCTGCCATCACATACAGTTGCCTCAGTTTTCATCAGTTGTCACCACACAGTGCAGCCTGGCAGAGGCTAATTAAAGACATGAACAGGTAAGCAGGCTCTGAACCTGGCGCCCCTGAGTTGACTGCCACACTGACGGTTATTAGACTCAATTATGTCCCATATGGTTTTTTAATGTGCTGTAATAAAGTGCGCTGTGAAGGTTGGTGGAAGGTTGCAGGTGAAGCTCTGGGTTACTCATCGTCCCTGCAGAGCAGAGACAGCAGAACTGCTTCCTGGTTGAGTCAACTGCTTAGAAAGGTGATGATGTTTAAGACTCTAATAAGTCGGGTTGTGCAGGACGTAGGCGAAGAAGAGCTGCTTTAAATTCAATTACCTTCTGGACGTCTGGATGTTAATACAAAGCAATTAGTGCTGGTTGTGTTCATGTGTGATGGGAGGAATGGAAATAAACGTGTGACATTTCACAGCCCAGTATCTCCAGACTGAGAAACCTCATTACAAGTGCAAATGCTCCGTGTCTCTTTCATGAAGTGAGATGAAAAGTCAGCGTGAGGACGCCGTGGTCATCCAGAGTTCAACCTCTGCTGCTTTTTATTCACTTTATCCCCAGGCGAGTGTTAGAGCGCCTTCTCTGCCTCTCAGCTCCTTCAGCATCAGATCAAACCTTCACTTTCTTTACTGGACTGGACTAATGCAGCCAGGCTAAAGGTGTCCAGGCGGCAGGAGCCACAGTCTGAACATGCAAACACCTCGTAGAAAAGCCGTAAACCTGGATTTGAACCCAGGATATGGAGAAACTCAATGTTTTCTTCTGTTTGTCCATCACAGCAATGCAAACAGAAGCAGTGAAAGTAGAGCTGAAATTTTAACAACCAAAGTTGAAATGCAACAGAATTTTAGACATTTCTACTGCTTAAAACTTAAAGTTGCTTCTATCACATCCAAACACACAAACTGTTTGCTGAATAGCGGCACTATTTATCCTCCTTTGCTGGTTTTCAGCCTCCTTTAAGGAGAATAACGACAGATTGTTTCAGCGTTAAGATCTTGTCAGAAACCTGCCAACGACCCGACATCAAGACTCCAAACTTACAGCGATTATGGAGAATAACGACAGATTGTTTCAGCGTTAAGATCTTGTCAGAAACCTGCCAACGACCCGACATCAAGACTCCAAACTTACAGCGATTATCCTGCTGCTCTACAAGGCTGGATCAGACTGAGGCAACTTCAGGTTCGACTCCGGGCTTCCAGCGTCTTAACGTGGCTCATTTCTTACCGAGGCGTAACTCTGTCACCTTCCTGCTGCTCAGCAACACATGAGGCAACATTGGAAAAGTTTAGACACTCTCCTCTAACTCCCAAAGGTAACACCAGAAATCACATCCATAGCGACTGAAACAGCCATGAAATCCTCCATCACCCGATCTGAGACTCAGGCAGACTCTTATTTTGAAAATGGAATAAAAAAATATGAGGAAGAAGTTGTGAACTAAAGGAACGTTAGCAAGACGTTTCCCCACAAACAAGCAGTCACTGTGTTGAAGTTAGTGGTCGAACTGTGGGCGGTAACATTAGCATAGCTGCTACATTAGCATAGCTGCTACATTAGCATAGCTGCTACATGTTTAGCATTGAGATGCTATTTTAGGCTAGAATGGCTTTAGTGACATGCTAACTCCTTTTAGCACAACTTGAACACAACGATAGTCTCTTCCATCTCATCAAATTTTCGTTTTGAAGCAGAAATTAACTCCCAGGGAGTCGAGAGAATCGGCTTCTTCGTCCAGCAGAAATCGCTTGAGCGTCAGATTTACGGCGTAACAGAAACACAGAAACTATTGTTTGTAGTAATAAAAAAAACAACTTAAATGCGTTAAAAAGTTTACATAATTAGTAAATCAAAATTAACGTGTTGAAGTCCAGCCCCAAACATTAACATTAGTTTGAACATGTTTCTGACTAAAGTGAAGCTTTATGCAGATGATATTATTCTTTATTCAGTTTGTTCTACTCTGACAAACTGTAAGATGCTTTCAGCTGCACTTTTCTTTAACTTGCTCTTATTGTCAACTAAACTAAGTTAATTAAATAACTCCCAGATTTAATATAATTTATGTTTTCCTATTTTTCTTATAATCATCTTCAAATATTTGGGTATTTGACTTTCATACTGGCCCTCCATCATTACAACTCGAAATGGCTTCATTTTTCACACAAAGTGCAAAACTTCTACTTATTTCATACATTTTCTCTCAACATTCCTGTTCAAGAGAAGAAATATCCAGAGAAAATGTACGTATGCGTCAAGAAAAGCAGAAAACTGTGATCCTGTGCAAACAAACAGCAGCAGGAAACTTTACATGAGGATCAACTCAGGATTCAGGGTCAGAAACATAAAGAAATGTTTCCTGCAGCTGCTTTCAAACCCAAATCTAAGTCTAGAATATTTAAAAAGTTCAACAATCCAGCATCTCTTAACTTTAAAATCTAATTTTATCATCATCTGTCCCTCTGCTGGTTTCATGTTTGAAACCTGCCAACATGTATTTTCCTCCATTTTCTCAGAGAAAAACCAACAAACTCCTCGGATCGACGCCTCCTGGTGTCAGAGCTCATCTTAATGAATTACGAGGACTGACTCTGGTTACGGCGCCGCTTCCAAATCTGTCTTTAATTGAAACACGATGCAGGGCCAGGGGCCGCCGGGGGCCGTAAATCGGAACATCCGCTCGGTAATCAAACCGCCATCTGTTGCCATGACGTCGAGAGGAGAGCGAGGTTCCACGCGAGGTTCCACAGACGACACGGAGCGTTCAGGCGCTTCATGCTCTGCCACAAAACAGAAAACAGGAGAAGAAACGGGAGGAAAGAGGGGAAGAAACTGACCTGTACCACTAGAAAACAACATGAACACTAACAAATAATTGTAACATTAACTTGTTGAAATTACTTGCTCAGGATCTCTTTTTTTTTTTTTCAAATCCAGTGGAGGGAAAAAATTGCTGAATCATGAATCTAAATCCTCGGTCAGCGTTTTGTTGCTCCCCTGGTTTTCCTGAGAGCTTTAAATCTCCCCTGATGAAAAACTATTTCTGTCATCAATCAGGCTCCAGCTGACGGATCGTCCTGCAGGACGGACCCTCGTCACGCGCCGCTTGCTTTTCCCTCTGCAAATTTCCACCAATAATTTCCAATGTGACTGTTTGATTTGATTTGATTTGATCGTTTCGTTCTGGTGGACAGAGTTTGTTCTTCCACATGGAAAACAGTCCAGTTGTATGAAAAACATTTAACAGGATTCCCACAAGGAATCCCGGGCAGCAGCCAGGAAACGGCAGGGAAACGGCAGGGAAACGGCCGGGAAACGGCAGGGAAACGGCAGGGAAACGGCTGGGAAGAGGCCGGGAAGCGGCCGGGAAGAGGCCGGGCAGCAGCCAGGAAACGGCCGGGAAGCGGCCGGGAAGAGGCCAGGAAACGACCGGGAAGCGGCCGGGAAGAGGCCGGGAAGAGGCCGGGAAGAGGCCGGGAAGCGGCCGGGAAGAGGCCGGGAAGAGGCCGGGAAGCGGCCGGGAAGAGGCCGGGCAGCAGCAGGGAAACGGTCCAGTTCTTTTTTCCATCCATTCAGGCGTCTGATGATGAGTGAGATGAAGCCGGCAGCCTTCACAGCCTCTCTCTGTGTGAACGAATCATCTGCAGAGAAGCTTTGGTTTCAGGTCAGCTGTGAGTCGCGGCAGCAGGTCAGATTCTCTCCTCCATCGTTCAGCAACAAAAACCAAGAAAACTTCAGATCCTTTGACCTGGAGAACAAACTGCTGTGACCTCCAGCTGCTGGTAGAGACTCCAGGATGTCAGGATGTTTTCCACCTGATAATGCGGTACATTCAGTTCAAACAGGAACCAGAACTCCATCATCTGCTCCACCTGCAGCCGCTGTGGCTCTGAGTCAAACCAACCTGTTCCCCTCCTGGCCTGTGGTGGCGCTGCACCCAGAACCACTGAAGGAAACGACACTAAAACCTCTGTAGTCACTGAGAGCAACTTCCTTCTTCACCAAATGGAATCAAAATGGAGGCGTCAGATTGTAGAGGTTGGAGGATTTCTCTTTAGTCTTTGGCTAAAGACCAGGAGCCATTTCTGCTGCTAGCGCTAGGCTAACATGTTTGTTTTGGTTGTTTTTATTAATTCACATTGCAGGTTTGGCTCCCAGTAGAGGAAACAGAGAAACCAGCCAAAAATAATGATATTAGTGAAAATGAGGTGAAGATTCATCCTAACCCAGAGAATCTAATAATTCCTAATATTTCTTCATTCAGGATCAAAAACGATTGTCTCGTTTTGTCCAGTAAACTATGGATTCATGACAACAGCCTGTTTTTTCTCTTGAAGCAAAGAAACACAGTAAAAAATATTTTCTTCTCCATTAAAGTGATTTGATGAAGAGGAGCGTAGAGACGGACGAACAAAAGAAACAATCTGTCTTCACAGAGCAACAGTTTGTCAGGTTCTACTGCGGAATGTAAATGTGTGAACAAAAGGAGACATTCATATGCAAAACCTCCTCAGAACGACGCTCAACGCGCCACAAAGTTCAGCGAGGAAAGCTGCAGCTGGAAAAGCTGCAGCAGAAAAAGCTGCAGCAGAAACGTCTTTAAATGTCACAGACGACGGAACGAAGTGAGGAAATCCCCGCCGACGCTGGACGATGTTTTCTACATTTCCTGCCGGCTGCTTGGACTCCTTCGCCTGAGCTCACCACGGCCATGACTCGGTACAAAACAAATTAAAAAGTAACTGTTGCCATGACAACAGGGGGTTGCTCCTACCGGTAGAACCCCTCAGACCGGCGTGAGGGGAGAGAAAGGTTTTCATCAACAGAAAACGTCAGCAGAGCTCAGAGGAGCAGAAAACTGCAGCGATAGTCGCCTCTAACTGGATCCACAACCCGCTGGAGGATCAGCAGACAGAAACGCAGCTGCAACGCTAAGGATGCAGCAACGCTAACCACGCAGCAACGCTAAGGATGCAGCGCTAACCGTGCAGCAGCACTAACCATGCAGCAACGCTAAGGATGCAGCGCTAACCATATAGCAACACTAACCATGCAGCAACGCTAAGGATGCAGCGCTAACCGTGCAGCAGCACTAACCATGCAGCAGCGCTAAGGATGCAGCGCTAACCGTGCAACAACGCTAACCATGTAGCAACGCTACCATAGCAATGCGTTTCAGGTCGCTACAGAACAACAGTTCATCTGACGCCGAGATAAAATCGTGAAGGAAGTTTTTCCCTGCTCATCGTTTCACTTTCAGAATTAATAATCAATTCTTTCAGCTGATAAGAATTCAGATGATGACAAAAGAAAGATTAATTTCGCACATTTTCAAGAAACAAGAACATTTGCTGATATCAAAAAGTTGTAAATTTGCAATAAAAGGGAATTACAATTTCCCTTAAAAAATGGCATAAATTTAGCAGATTAAAACAAAGAAATTCTTTAGTATTACTAATAAAGAAATCTGTAAGAAAAAACCTGAAATTTACTGAGATATGAAAGTCAGACATTTATCACACCTCCTTTAAGATTGAGGTGGTAAATTTATCAGATTCTTCTGGATATTTTCCAAACTGCAGGTTCATTTTCTTCCACATTAAACTGGAGAAAAGTCATAATTAAAGGTATTTCTGAGTGAAATAGATGCATTTATGAGAAACCTGCCCATATTTCTCTACGTAGAAAACAGCCAGACTATACAACCTGCTGAAAGCTGGAGGTTTTATTTCTGTGAAGAAAACGGTTCAGATTGTGTTGAATCACGTTTTAAAAGACAAACCTTTGATTATTTAGTAAAGATGAACACAAACACTCAGTAGGGAAGTTTCTCTTGTTTTCTTATATAACAGCCGCTAGAGTATTTTTGAATAAACTATGTAATCATTTTATAATTTGAAGAATATTTCAGTTAAAGGGAGGAGTTAACAAACCAACTGGACCTGAAGTTTCCATTATCATGATTTTTACAACAATGTCTTAAGTATGAAAAGTTAAAAACTTTATGCAAAAGAAAAAAAAATAAAATTTGCTCCCACCTGCTGGACATTTTGGGTACTACTGCTCATGCAGTATTTAGTGAAATTTGCTTTGTGAATCCAGTGCAGAAATAAAAGTTTAAATCAAATCATTCTGAACTGTTTTCCATATTAAATGCTTTCCAAGTTATTGGATATTAAATGTTTTCGCCTCTCCTGCCACATGAAGTATGTTTGACCTGAGAGTCGGGAGGTTTTCACATTCAGTTAGTAGAAAATATGAAACTCCTTCAAATGCAATTCACCATAAACTCTTCCAATCTGATTGCTGCAGCCAGGAGCCAATCAGCAGCGAGCTCCCGCTCTGACCTCACAGCTGAAGCTGTTCTGACATCGTCGCCTAAACTTTCCTTCACTCAACGCCAGACTTCGCTTCAGCATCGTGTTGACAGCCAATTAACTGCAGAGCCACAGAGTTCCTCACGCTGACCAATAGGATGAAAGCGGCGAGGTCACCTGACCTCCGCCGGCTCCTCTCCAGTCACTCACACGGTTTCATAACGAGGCTTCATGCTGGAGCAGAGGCTCAGAAAGAGGCGAAAAAAGTCATTCTGGAAGAAAATTGGCTCTGCTGATGATGAACGACTGACTCATTTCCAGCTGTAACTTTTTATGTGACAGTAAAGCAGATTAAAAAACTGTAAATGCCGAGACAAACTCTGACATTTTAACATCAGAGATTGAGTGGGACAGATTGTAATGAGGCAGGGAGCTGAATTACAGGCTGTCGAGTCAGAAAACCTTCCTGATGGAGGGAAAGTGGGAAATCACTTTAATCAGACAAATCCTCCAGTTTTACTCTGCAGCAAGATGAAAAGAGCCAGAAATAATCTCACTGGTTGTTCAGTAATCCACTTTCAGGGACATATTTTGTTTTATTTGTAATATTTAGTGCCGTTTTGGTTCGTCACTCATTTTGTTCCTCAAAGCAGATCAGATGAAAATCCTGAGGAACTGAAGACCAAATATAAGACAACAGGCTGAAAACCCACATTTTACATTTAAAAACCATCAAAATGATGCAAGAAGATTAATATAACATCAGGAGGCGAAGCTGAGTAAGAAGCTCCAACCCGTCTGTTCACCTCTAATCCAGTGAAACCAGTGAGGTCCAGAGGTCACCTGACCAGTTTGTATGTTCAGGAGAATCTTGTCATTAATCTGAGTTCAGAAATGTGCAGCACATTTATATTTTTTATGCTAAATTAAAGTTTTTACATGAACTAAAACAAAAGTAACACTTATTCAGGTGTTACGAATGTTCAGAATAAGTCAGCGTTTAAAGGAAAGTAGAAATCAGAACTTTTCTCAGCGAAATGACCAAACTATGAAACAAGAGAAAGTGTTCAACTCCGTCACACAGCAGGAAGCGAAGCGTTGTCCAGCGAACGTGAGTCAGAGCGCCACAGGTGACTCACTCGACCTGCGCCGCATCCACCTGTTTGCTCAGGGCGTAGGAGGGACGGCGGTAAAGAGCAGGCGCCTGTCTGCCGTGGAGCCCGAACACCTGCGCTGTACGAGACTGTAGCCGGTTCAATACGTGTGGGTGACACGGTGACAGCTCTAAAGTGCACCTGCATCACTTTCTGCTCTATTTCTGGCTCCTGTGGGAGTGAAACACGAATGTTTCGGCTAAACTGATGCTCAACAGCAGCTAAACCGACGCTAGGAAGCTCCTGGAAACAGTGACTGCATGACTTTATATCTCTGGATTAGACGCACCTGTAGGTTCTCTACCAGAGAGAAAAATTGATTGCTCATTTTCAGAAAAGCTAATCTCTTCTACAAACAAAAACGTTTACTGCGTCCCATCAGTCAGGTGCCTTAAAGGTTCCCTGTGTGCACCCACCACCACGCAGTAAAAAATATGAATCATTTCCAGAAGTGTTTTAGTAAATGGTTACATCAAAAGTGTCCAGCATAACAGTGATCAGCGGCAGGCTGACAGATGAATCATGCTCCTCCCTGTTTAGAGGTGAAACAGTCTTACCTTCATTAGAACAGACTCGCTGAGCTTTTCTCTGTTGACGATCTTTATGGCGACCTTTTGACCTGTGACACAGTGGAGACCCAGCTTCACCAGACCTGAAACACAGACATCAAACAACGTTCACATCCAATCTGGCTCAATCAGAACGGCAAAAACTTTTAAAAATTTCAGGCATCACATTTTAGAACAGATAAACCAAGCAGCCAACCCTTCAACCGCGACCCAACCACCTTAACACCCACCAACCAACCAGACGCTCTGACCGAACCCCAAACCAACAATCCAACCAACCAACCGCCATCAACTGACCATCAAGATACTCATCCAAACCAACCCGCCAAAAATGACCCTTAAAACAAATTACCAAACTACCAAGCACAAAACAGAGTTTGTTTTCGTCCATCTTGTGCTCGACCAATAAGATGTCTTAAACAATCAAAAGGAGGATTTATCAGAGATGTTTTGGTCCAATGCTCTACTGTCAGTCCTGGTGAGTCCAGATGTTACACCTGGCATCACCTGCTGCTGATGTTAAACAGCATCTACACCTCCGGTGTGAACACAGGAGACCAACATGGAGCTTGATGGATTCTTCGATGATCAGAAGCTGCAACTTCTCAACTATTCTCCTTTTTGTCACCACAAAAAACTGAAAAACTTTGTAAAACACGTCAACACGCTTGTCCTCGACTGTCAATGAAAAACCTGCATTCAATAATTCAAATAAAGTCTGCAGTACGAAAAAACTCTTAGACATATAGAATGGATTATCTTTTACACAATACTATATGACACAAATATGAGACAAGTGCATAGAAGAAAACCTTAGATGTTGCTGTTTCTGATCAGAATAAATGAGTTGAGCTGTTGGAGCCTCCAGACAGATGAAACTGTAATAAATCTGCGTCCTTTAGCTCCCAGATCTCCTTTCTGTTGTGCACCTCTGAGAGCTCACCTGATGGAACCGTTGCAGCGTAACGCAAATGTCAACAAGCAATCCCTTTATCTTAACGCGACCACAATGGCTCCATCCGTCTCCATCAAAGCCCTGACACCAGGGACTGAAAGTCTCACTTTGTACTGAAGGTCTGCAGGCGGCGGAGGAAATGCCACGGCGCATATGCACCTCTTCATTACCGCGCATGTTTCACAGGACGTCAGGCTGAAAGGTGCTTTCCGCCGCAGGCGCGAAGTTGGGAAATGAGCAAAGCTGAGAACAGCGGGGGCGTCGTGACCAGGCAGCCCGGGGGAGCTTTCATGTCGGCAGGTAGATCTGAAACGGCAGCTGGAGCCGCGCTGGTCAGGTGAAGAAGAGCCAGCATGGCTTCACCTGAATACATCAGCCAGGACAAAGACAGAGCCTTAAAGGCTCCTTGTCTGCACCACCACCACCCAGACAACCACAACCAACTTGTATCAATCAGCTGAGATTTAATAAATATACTGACATATTTAAAACTTGAGGTACACTGTCAAACTTAGAGATTTAATTTAATTAGAAAACAAACAAAAACCTCTTGCTACATCAAAAATCTAACAGAAGATTTTGTATCTTCTCCTCATTGGTTTTCATAAACTTCTGACTCTTCAATCATAATATTCAGAATGATTTCTGAAATGTATCCATCTGTCATGGATAAATTATTGTTTCAGTTTGACAAAAAACAAATTCAAATACATTATTTACAATTTAGAGCCTGTTTTACATTGTTTCATTGTAAAAGCCAAATTGCTCAGAAGTATTTCAGCAGTTTCTGTATTTAAAAACTCACTCAGTGATAATTTATTCATCCCAATAATCAGCACATGGCAGGAGTTTGATTATTTAAGGTTCTTCATGAAACTGAAGTTAAAGGAGCAAATTAAAATGGATGTAATATTCAGGAGCCATAAACCAGGCCGGTTTAGTGTGGGTGTGTTTCCACACACACAGACAAAAGACGCTATTTAGGGTGGAAGTTGGTGCAACATGGGTCCACTGAGAGCCGTACACACCATTCATTTCCACTAAAAACCCATTTATGATCTCCTGATTACCTGCAGAGATCTTCTGATTACTCCCCTGACACGTAAATGTGTGGTTTTGTCTCAGAAGACGAGCGACGCAGTTTTGATCTCGTGCAGAATGAGAACCATAAAAATCAGTTTGGATTTGACATTTTTCAGCGTGACTCCCAGTTATTACAAACACAAAGCTCCAAACTGGGCCCCAAAGTGATAAACTCTGACATTTTCACATCTACTTAGCTTCCCTGTGCCTCGTTATTCAGCTCTGACATTTGCTGTTTGGACCAACTTTTCAGCTGTCTGGTGATTCCTGCAGCTGATAGACAAAGAACAAAGAATGTAAGAGAAGAAAAGAGCCTGGAAAAACAGCTGGAAGTTACATCTGGTGTCAAAATGTCTATTTAGCAATTATACAGCACAAGCAGAGGTTGGCACACTCCTGCTAATGCACTAACAGAGGAGATCATTTTTCTGCTCTTTTGCTATATTTGAAAATATTTAGCGAACTTAGTTTCCCCTAAATTAATTTACTTGGCTGTAAATTAGCGACATTCAGTTGAATAAAGTTCAACATTGTTTTGCTTACCGACTGCTAAGAAATCTTCAAATAGACATTTATGTTAATGCTTTCTGTTTTTTATTTTAGACAGGAAACATGCAGGAGAAAAATAAAAGACAAAGACAGTGAAGAACAAGATTAAATTAAATTGCTGCTGGAGGATTGCAGTCGTTCAAGGCAAGATGTAACTTGAATTGAAGTTAGCGCTTTAGCATTAGCCTCCACTCAATGCTGTTTCAATATTGTTAGCACTAGTGAAACTGATGTTTATGACTAGCGCTACTAGCCTTCTGACATCATTTGTATGCTCTCCTCAAGTCTTATTAGAATTAAACTGAAACTGAAATGAAAACGTCTCAATAACCAAAGTTTAACAACTCGCTGCCATTTCCAAACAATCACAAGTCCATCAGAGAAAAAGATTATTTTCAACTGGAGAAAATAAAGACCACTGCCAGTCTAATTCAGGCCCAGATCTGGGAAATAAACCACTGAAATGCTAAAGGTCAAACACCACAGACCTCAGCTTAACGGCACGCAACACCTCAACCAACCGTCAGGCACGGCGGAGGAGGGCTGGTGATCTGGGCTCGTTTTACAGCCGCAGAACCGACTTAATTTCCACTTACAGAGTCAAACCTGAACTCTGATCCACTCTAGAACAAATGTGATCCAGTTTATTACAAAGACCAACAGAAACATGTTTATTGATATTTAAATACTTCAAACTTCAGTTCTAAGTAATTAACTCTTAATGTGACATTATAAGAAAACGGCAATAAGGTTAGCAGAGTAAATAAGAGACCAAATCTGACCAGATTAGAGGAGTAAATGGATTCAGACGTATCACACGGCTCAATTTTAAATATCAGAGCCACAGGAAGATAAAATCCATGCATGACTGCAGCTGAAGTCACACGGGCTTTTATTGATTTCTCTCCTCTAAATCAGATCAGTCCTCTCCGCTAATCAGATCGATATCAGCCGACCTCTGACCTCTGCCGGCTGAACTCGTTTCTCATCCATTCCCAGGTGTTTCCTCTCTGCTCTGAGCCCCAGAGATAAAAAATGAGCCGTAAAGCGTCCATTTATCTCCTTTAATGAAAACGCTTGACTAAAAGAAACACTGCGGACGTAAAACAACATGATTCACCTGAACGCCCCACAGGACGCTGCGTTCAATGACACGGCTTTCAGAAGCCTTTATAATGAATACAAAACCATTTTAATTTAAATCCTCTGAAGCTCAGCTGAATATTAAAGACTCTGGATAAACTCTGTATTATAACAACTGGTTGGTTAAAATATGTGGCAGCAAATTCTGGAAAAAATTTATAAAATACAATCAGTTTCTTACCAATGAAATGACACAAAATGTAAAAGTTTTTTATTTTTGATGCTTACAAAAAAACTAATCCTTCAGAGTTTTTCATTAGTGTTTTATAAGTTTGTGCAGTTTGGGCTTAAAGACTCACACATGGAGTTCCCCAGGGCTGAGTGTTCAGTCAACTTTTATTCAGTCTGGGAGAAAATAGTTTCCACCCGACTGGAACCGGGACCAGAAAAGTTCTGACCTGTAGGAGGTTTAGGGACAAAAAACTAGCAAGAGATTCTTTGAACTATTAAAAAGATAAATACAGTTCTTTAAAATACGTTCTGTAAAATTAAAGTGTAAAAGTATTTAAGGACATTGATTCAAATGATTGAATGAAAGCAGATGCATTTCTCATGGAAATGTTTCCACAGTAATTCTTTCATCATTTCTCTATTTATTCCTAATTTTTTTCACTATGGGAGCTTATTTTTAAATCAGCATCTTAAAAACAACCAGATCTGGTGGATTCTACTATTTTCTTCAGGTTGGGTTGTTGTAATAAAAAGTGGAAATTGAACCATTATGATGCTGTCAGAGTGTTGACCAACAGCAGAAAATGGATCCTAACACAGCAGAGTTTAAATCCCTGCCTGTTTGGTAATCTCATTTAACTATTTCTATTTAAAACCTGCTTCATCTATAGGTAAACCTGTGCATTTCTCTCTCCTTTGACCTTCAGATGCTTCGTTTCCTGCACTGCGTTGGGTCCAGCCTGAATGGATTGATCCATCCTGCTGCGTTACTGGGAGAAGACGGCCTGTAAATGAGAGCAATGACTCTTCCTGTAAGTGAAATAAATGGTGGAAATGTTGCTGCAATAGAACAATAATTGAACTTTAACAAGCTGGAGATCCTTTAACACAGATTCATTCAACTGAACTCACATGTTCCTCCGTCACGAATCCCTTTAAAATAAACTTTTACTTTTTAGCTCTTCTTAAAGAAACTGAATTTAACTGTGAGATTTGTATATTTTATTATAAAACAACATTGTATAATAAAAGCTGAACCAAATTAGCCAGTAGCTGCAAGACAAAAACTCTGACTGAAGCTCAGGACTGCCAGTAGGAGGCGCCAGCTCCCACCTCTAACGCTGGAACCATAAATGTTGCAGCGTTTTGTCCGTCTGCAGCCATCAGCGTTAGCAGTTTTCCTCGCTGACCTTCAGCCGCAGCTCCACCGGAGCTGAGAACCGCAGCAGGAAGTGTCACAACGCTTCCCTGCGAGGTGTGAGTCGGCCGCCGCGCGTCGCACGCCGTTAGCTCATCGTAAATGAGCTAACGGCGGGGGAAGAGACAAGCGTCTGACCCCCAGGTGACCTCTTCTTATTGTTTTGGTTGAGACGTTTAAAGTCTCAAAAATGATTCCCTCTCATTCTACTGTCTTATGTTCAGGTAGCTGGGATGCGTAACCGTGGAAACAAGGTGTTTTAACAACTGGGAGCAGCTGATCAGCACCTCAAAATCTCAAATAGTACTTGACCTCTGACCTCAAATCCCAGAGGAGCTGAATACAGAGAAGCGGGAGGTTTAAACCAACTCTTTAATCCATCATGATGGGCAAACATTAACGTCTGCCGGCTTTCTAACCGTCTAAAGAGGAGCGGCAAAAGCAAAGGGTGATGATTAGCAGCGTTGGAACAGCCGATGATGTCATCCAGTGATGTCATCCAGTGAAATGTCGTCTCTGCTGCCTGGAGGCTGAGCTGTTAGCATGTCAAAGTCATGAGACGTCATACGCCAGACAGAGGCTTCGTCAGAGACGTTGCAAGACTGACTGCTACTGGAGATCCTTCCTGATCACAGCAACACTTTGCTTCTCATCTGGAGAAAATCTTGATGGTGAAACAAGAAATAAATTCAATGCTTGTTCAATGGCGTTGAGACGAAGCTTTCAAATTAAAAACACTTCAACCATCCAACACGGAGGTGGCAGCATCATGCTGTGGGACTGTTACACAAAACGGATGTGATAATGAAAGATTACCTCCAAATTCTTCATCTTCTCCTGAAATCAGCCGCTGGTTAAAGCCAAGCTGCATCACGTTTTTAATCTCACTGCAGGTGAAACTCATGAATGATGGAAACAAATTAATAACATAAAACTGGATGACAGTTTTGGCTCATCATTAGTAAACATCAGAGCAGAACCGAACCGGGACCTTTTATATAAAAAATAACAGCTGAAAGCTGCTGTTTGTTAAATCAGCTCCAGTTCTGTTTGGGTTCTGAACACGACCGGACCGCCAGGAAACGCCCAGAGGAGAGTTTCACCCTGAAACCCGATAAATCAGACAAACACGACGCTGAACCCGAACACATCGTCTCCACCGGTTCTGATCCAGCAGGGCGGATCAGAACCAGACCTACATGTGGAGCCCAGCAGGTTCTGAAGAGCTGTCAGAACCTGCTGATTTATAGAAATAAATCAGGTTATATCACTATTATTTTTAACCTATTAATTAGTTCCTATTTGATTTTTATGTATTTTTGTTTCTCTTCATGTGTCAAAATAACAATAAATAAAATGAGTCCATCTGTTCCCTTTTGTTCCCTGAATGATGTGACCTGTGGTGTTTTATTAAAGGTCATCATGTATCGATTATCACAGATAACTAAAGCAAATAATAGAAATTTACCTCTGACTAATGAGACTCGAACAAAGCAACAGAAAACCTGAGGAGACTTTCATGATTTTAGAGATTTTTAACTGAAATTTAATGGAAAAAGGTTAAAAAATGAAGAATTCAGCTGATATGTTACTGTTCTAATTATAAAACACACACACATGCAGACACAGGCATAAAAAGCGCTTACCTGTGTAATCAGCAGAAAGCAGCCGTCCAATCAGCAGAGAGCATGAGGAGAGAGCAGAAGGAGAACGCAGTGGTCAGTTTAAATCTACCCGGTAACAGATGACAGCTGTTTGTGCTTTAGTTAGGATAAATTCAGGCTGTTTTTACATGGGAATCATTCTGATCCTGACCCACATGAGAACCAACATCCTTCCAGTGGTTCTGCGTGTTTCTGTGTCAAGGTTAGCCCCGCCCCCGACGACAGGAATCCCATTCAATTTATCGACTGCGATCTTTTCCTCCATCGCTCTTCCTCCAGATTCTGACAAAACCGGCTCTGCTTCCCCCTTAATGAGGTGATTAATAAACCAGCTGCATGTTTTCTGTCTGTTTCCTCATGGAAGATGAAGAGGAAGACGAGGAAGGCCAAGAAAGCAGGTCAGGCCTCGGGAGGCGGGCGAAGAGGCGGAGCTAAAGGTTTGGTGCAGCGTTCGGCGTTTGAGCTGAAACACTTCCTGTCTACTGACTGAGAAATAACTTATTTAAATGTTACAAACGCACCATATAGGTTTCTGATTTATTTCACAAAAAATATCAAAGAAAAGTTCATTTCATGAGTAAATGAAACCTGGTGGTGGCAGCATCATGCTGTGGGGATATAGTCAGAGTTAACCAATGGAGATAAATGAAGGGCAATCCTAGAAAAACACAGTTTAGAGTAAATATTCAGTCAGAGACAGCAGAGTGTTTCAGACTAAAGCATGTTCATGTGTTAGAATGGCCTAGTCAAAGTCCAGATGTAAATCTGTCTGAGAATCTGCAGTTCCAATAAAAAGCTCTTTTACAACTCAGTGGATCTAAATATGAATGCATGCCACACTTTTCAGATTCTTAAATAAAGAACGATGAATACCATAAATCGTCTTCCCTCCACTTCACCATTTTGTGTTTCTCTGTCACATGAAAACCCAGAAGAATAACAGAGGATTCAGTTTCCTCACCTTCAAAAAGCTTTTCTGGAGCTTAAAGATGATAATCAGCATAATAAATCATATATATTATAATAAATCATCAACATTGACACCATAAAGCAGAACAATATCAAAACATTTTATTTCCATTTTTCCTTCAGTTTAGAAATAAAGGAATATAAGAAGCGATCAGAGTTAAGTTTTCACAGATAATATCTGTAACTTCAGATTTTTCTCATATTCTCAATCTCTCCACTTTTTTGTCAAAAACAAAATGATTCATCCATCGTGGTTCGAGTCTCTTCTTAGAAACGCGACTGTTGATGAACAGAGTCACTGCAGCATGAAGAGCCTGGAAGCATCTGAAGAGCAGGACGTTCCGACACGCTGCAGACGAAACTTTAACGGTTCTGTTTCCGAACGGGGGAAGCAGTAATGAACCCACTGGAGAGACGCAGCCAGCCAACGTGGGACAGATCCACAGCTGAGTGGGAAGAGCAGCAACAACGGTCCTCACTCAGCCACATGATGAAACAGAGGAAAGCAGGAGGAAGACAGACATTCTGCTCATTCTGAGAGGTTCTGACGCTGAGAGGTCCGACCCAAATCCCAGCCCGCTGACGCAACGGCTCCAAACCGATTAGAATAAAACCAGCTCAGCTCTTGTCCTTTTGCTCCATTCGCTCACGTCTCACAGATAAAATAAAAGTCTGGCTGTAAAAATGTGAAACTGTTTCATCTTCTGGATGTTAAAGCCGATGGAACAGAACAGAGTGAGTTAGTGACCTTCCAGGAGTTCAAAACGAGAATCTTTCACGGTTCAGGAAGAAGAAGTGGATTTGTTTTAGTGACTCAATGATGTGAATTTGTCAGCTGATGTCCTCTCTGCTGTGTGGCCCCGCACGTCTTCCCGCTGCCTGCAGGGGGCCCCAGTGAGCTCTCAGATCCAACCTGCTGCTAAAACAGGAGGAACCAGCTTCGCTTGCATGTTTCAAAGCTACAATAAAAGAATCATTAATTCTGGAGCTCAGCGGGAAGCCGCTTTGAACTCGACGAGACTAATGGCTTCCTGTTTTCTCATTAGCAAACCTCCCTCAGCGACGTTCATTCACAAACCTGAGACTTTCTACAAACAGAAAACAACGTCCTAATTTACATCCAGATGTGTTTCTGTCAGAATCCAGGATGTAAAAAGGAAATAAACTGTTTTAAAACTGCAGCAGCCTTCACAGCGTCAGACATGAAGTATAAATATATGAACTTTAGAGAAGTTCCACCCTGTCAGACGCTAACGAGCCTGGAAGTTTTTCTCTGAGAACAGAAAGCTGAGAGAAACCAAAGCAGCAGGAATCAGAGCGTGTGAAGGACGGCGTAGAACCTTCTGGATCCAGGCGGAACCGGAGCTCCGCTTCAGTCGGGACGCATCCAACATGTTGGCAGCTGGAATATTTAAACGAGGCTCGTTTGTTTCTAAAATCCAATCATCCATCCAACCAATTAATCATCCATCCATCATCCATCCATCCATCCATCCAACGAACTATGAATCAATCATCCATCCATCCATCCATCCATCCAACGAACTATGAATCAATCATCCATCCAACGAACTATGAATCAATCATCCATCCATCCATCCATCCAACGAACTATGAATCAATCATCCATCCATCCATCCATCCATCCATCCATCTCATTCTGGAGGATGGATGTTCCACGCCCGAAGGAAAAGTCTCAGAAAGTTCTGGGTCCACGGTCTCGTCCCTGTGGAACTCCGCTCCACAGGGGGGCGCCCTGAGGAATCCTGGTTAGATGGTTGAAGTGACTCCTCTGTTGAGGAGCAGAAGCTCCGTTCAGGATCTGGAGGAAGTTCATGTTGTTTTCTGGTTAGCATAGCCTCTTCTCCACTGGATGATCAGCGTCGTGATCACAACATTCACCCAACGAGATAATGTGTTCCTGCTTTCGTTCTGCCTCGGAGGAACAAGCTAACGGTCTGTTAGCTTCAACATCCCACTGGAATAATCTAACCCTAACATCTGCAGCAATTCAGCAGAAAACAAGGACAGAAAGTTTTCCTGAAATCCTCCTGCAGGAGCTTGAAGATGAAAGGTGTTTGCTCAACGCGCCATGAAGATGATTGACTCTAATAACAGACGAGGAGCAGCTTGTATTGACTGGATGCTGAATTAATATTGTCTTCTGAATTATTAACTAAATATTGACTGACTGCAGCATCGTCCTGGCAGACGGCTCATGAATGGGAAAACTTGGAATCAGGATTTGTGGTCCAAAATGCTTTGGAGGAAACATGTTTACTCTGCTGCTTCCTACATGATAAACACTTTGTGTCTATACATATTTGACACAAAGATCAATATGTACAGATTCAGTTTATGAACCATCTGCACAGAGATGCAACAAACGCTGTCAAGTGTTCACAGATTTTATGCAACGTTTTGCTTAATGATGCATAAAATGGTTCCAAGAACCAAAGAGGAGGTTTTATTAATAACCTTCAATCTGATTGTTGCTGAAGTAGAAAATAATCCCAAAGAAATTTGCTAAAAGCAGAAGATCTGGAGTAAAAATGAACTGTAGGATTTCCAGAAGGTTCCTCCAGGTTCTGATGACTGAATGTTTTCCTCTGGGTGAGGAAACTTCAGCAGCAGCTCTGAGGTTCACTGAGCTCAGCAGGAATCCTGCCGCCGTGACCCAAATCCAACCTGCTGCTCCTGATTGGCTGCAGGAGGAACAGAGGGAGGCGGCGAGGAGCTTCACTGAGCCGACTGGGTCTGCTTGTTTGGATGGAGACGGTTCTGATCTGAAATGTTGAGTTCAGAGGAAGCAGAACGACAAACGAAACGACTCGATGCACGATGAGGTTCTGGGTCGTTTCATGTTTCAAACAGATTAACGGAAACTGAACCAACTAATCTGTGTCAACATTTCCAAGTCAGGTTGAGAGTCAAACACCTTTTTTCTGTTCTCATCTCAGTTTGGTGTTTCAGCTCAGAGCCGAGTCTTTACGTTTATCCCACCAAGCTGATATAAAGTCAGACCGACGAGAGCGAATAGGAATTACTTCATGCCATAATACGTGATCTGGTATGATAAATGATAAACTCCACTTCTGGTTTTCAGGGAGAAGAAACTGAGCAAAAAGAAAAAAGTTACAAGTTAGAAAAACGGATTCAGACCAAAGTCCAGGTGAGAAATCGTCCTAAAGAGCAACGAGTTTGGGTTTTATTTTCTGATGCTCAGCCGGCCGCTCAGCTTTCATCACCACCGTGGGGCTTTCAGCAGGCTGGATGCTCAGCACGGGAACACACACACACACACACACACACACACACACACACACCTCAGGGGCCATTAAAGGCGTGGAGTTTGTGTTGACACTCTGCAGCTCCCCAAGGCCACAGACCTGCTGAGTCCAACATCTGTTCAGAGTCCGGCGCTCGGCCAGCGTGTTCCTGAAGGTGTGTGTTTCTGTTGGTGTGTGTGTGTGTGTGTGTGTTGAAGTGACAGTCGACACCAGCGCAGCTCTTTAAACACACACGGTGTGTGTCGACAAGCAGCACACACAGCTCAATCAATACAACACAACTATATCAATAATAATCATATTCAGCAGCAGGGGGCGGAGCCGGGGGCGGGGCTAAAGCTCCACCTGATGAAGCTGATTGGCCTCTTCTTTCCTCTCTCTGGTTTAATCAGCAAAACATGATATTAATTCTGCTTTCTGAAAGATTTTTCATGTAAAATTAAATATTTTATCAGTTGGATGAAACTAGGATTAATAATCCTGATTATATTCTGGTGCAGGATTAAAGACAACAGAACTTTTTCGGTTCTTGTTCATCGTGGTTACATATTAACTCTGGGTTCATTTCTCAGCCTCAGCTCTGAGTGGATCAGGCATACGTTGTGTAAATTATGAATAGATGCCATTTATCTTTTAAAAGTGAGCCGACAGCTCTGACCTTTTAGGGAGCGAAGACGCAGCGTTTATATAACCCGACTCTGAGCTCACTTCATCATATCAACGGTTTCACCGACAGCCAAACGGATCAAAACGCTGGACGAGTTCTCATCTTAAATATTTATTTTATTCTGGATCAAGTAGAGAAAGGCAACAACCCTGTGTTTCTAAAGACGTCTCTGCTTGTTCTGACATAAAAACCAGAGTGCATGAAGGGAATAAAAGGCAGCATGGAGGAGTACAAGCCAGCAGCTCTCCCCATTCAGCAGCACCGTCCTCCATTAGTGTCTGCCGCAGGCTGCAGAGGTGATTCCTCCGCTCCCTCATCCCGTCTTCAGAGACCCTCCACTATTTTTAGCTCCCTGTGTCACACACACACACACACACACACACACACACACACACACACACACACACACACACACACACACACACACACACACAC